>VDFB02369608.1:0-101656 GCA_007258455.2 Sequoia sempervirens | reverse complement strand
AGTTACCTTGACGAATTAAATAGCCGTTAGGCTATGCATTTAATTTGTTCTTCATTGAATGATCTGGGCTGGAAGTAGAAGCTTGACGCTGTCATAATCATCAACACTCCCTCTCAACTAGGGAGGAATACTTCCAGCTATACAAGACATAACACCCACACTGGCTGCACCCATATGTGGAAAAAGAACATATTACCTCATCGTGATATCAACCACCATGGCTACTCCCATGTATGGTAAATGTGCACAAGTGCCCATCACAGAATCACTCAACGTGATGTTGTCACCTAATCGTGACGTTCACTATGGCTACTCGTAGAGGGTGAATAAACACAAGTACAAGAAAATCATCACGGACTCTCTCACGTGATGTTGTCATGGAGCCACTCAACATGACATCCACCATGGCTACTCCCAAAGGATGGAAACAAGGGCTTTCACCTCAAATTTCTCCATCACAAAGAAAGATGCTTTAACAAGGGCTTACAACTCAAATTCCACCATCATAGAGAAAGATGCTTTAACAAGGGCCTACACCTCAAGTTCTTCCAACTCAGAGGAAAATGCATTAAAGCAAATCACTAATGTTGAGTCTCCTTCTCAGCTAGGGATTCATTCTCCACAGCTTCAAGCTTGTCTCTAAAGTGCACAAACTTTTCTCTAGAGAGAGGCTTGGTGAGAATGTTTGTCATTTGCTCATCAATGCAAATGTATCTCAACTGGATGGCTTTCCTCAATACCATTATATCTCCAATGATTGTCCAAATAATCTTATAAAGAGCTTTCGAAGCCACACTGCTTCTCGAGCTACCACACAAGCTGCAATATGCTCAACCTCTACGGTGCTTAGTGCCACTGAACATTGCTTCCTGCTACAGCAGGAATTCATTGTAGACCCCAAAATGAAACAACATCCAGAGGTGCTCTTTCGATCAGCAACACACCCTACTCAATCAGAATTAGACTATCGATGCAACTTCAAGTCCACATCAAAAGAATATCTCAAGCCATACCCAACTGTGCCATGCAAGTATCTCAGGATATGCTTTTGCTGCAACTAGATGTATTTGTCTTGGTTCATACATGAACTGATTGAATGCACTCATTGATTATATTTGTATTTGTCTTGTATTGACTAGATACATCAACGATCCAATCAGCTGCCTGTACATAGTAGGATCCACCAGATTTGAACTAGTTGCAGCCTCTTTTAACTTCTGAAAAAATTGGTTTCCATAGGACATGGATTTGCTACATACCAAATCTCTTCAAGATGTCTATTGTATACTTCCCTTGACTCAAAATGATCTCATTAGGCCTCTGCCATACTTCTAAGCCAAGGAAGTAATGCATGTACTTAAGATCCTTCATTTCAAACTCAGAAGCCAACTCCTTGCATTTGATAATGAGGTGATCTTCTCTAGTAAGAAATAGATCATCATCACAAAGAACCAAGATCAACGCTTCACCATCAATTGGTTCCAGAGGCTCAACTAGATCACCATCTTCTTCAAGTTCAATAGGCTCCCTCTAAATCTTCAAGTACTTGCATCAACCTTTTGACCTCTTTGTCCAAGATTGCTTGCAACGCTTGCCTTAGAGAAATGTTTTCCAGTGCACACCTCTGGTAGAGAGTATAGGATTGTCCTTCTCGACTTCATCCCAGATTGCTCTATTCTAAATAGGTTTGCAGAGCTACCAATATCAAATCCAAGTGACTATCTTGTGCAATTCTGATCTCAGTAGCTGAAGAGGTCTTCTAAGGACTTTAGTATTGGCCTTGCAATGCTGCAACCTTCACTTCATCTTAGTGAGTCACAGAACTCCCTCTTGATCCCTACCAAAAAGATTTGCAAAGAATCCTCTGGAAGTGAAATCCCTCCATTGACAGAGTCTCAATCCTTTTCTCAAACATGCTCTCAACCCGAGCCTCGAATCATCAAATTTTAACTCCCTCTGAATGTTATTGAGTAAACTCATTCAATTGCTTCTCGATTCAACCTGCATTCTAAAGGATTAATAATAGTTTATATATAAGAATCAAACTATAAGTGAAATATGTAGCAAATATCAAAAGATCAAAAATAAAGAAATAATAGGACTTATCTTTGTTGATTCTGATATAGCTTGCTTTTATCTTTTCTACTTTCAAAAGTGCTATCTCAGCACAATAAAAGACAATTTGTACAACACAGATTTCTTAGATACATTATGTAGCCAACATATTCAATATAGAACCAGGCCTCTCAAGGCACCATTGCAATCCATGCACATAGAGAATGGTGTCGATGTGACCAACCAATCACAATCGAGCTTACAATTCTCCTTTCATTTATGAGTCACACTCAGAAATCTTCACAACTAGCATGAAACAACTCGCAATCAAGAAAGGTATCTCCAAAGGATCTTCTACCAGAGATCACTATTCAAAAGAAACCACAATCTTTACTAATCACACACAATCCAAATAAACAATGTTAGATTTGCACAACTCAGCAAACTGAATTTCAACCCAAAAGAAAATGATTGCAAGGGTACAAACAAAAAAAAAAATACTTATCTCAATAAAATCAAAATCTCCTTAAGTGTTGCACATAAACACTTTTCAAGTCACTTATCTTTCCTAAGATCTTAATTGATTTTGTTCCTGAATGCTGACTCAGCTTAGTACAACCTATAGAAACAGTAGTTCCTTCTCCACATATTCCATTTAAATCTTGCGATCTCATTGTGAATCAACGCACCAATACTCATGCGATGAAGGAGTTTAAGTAATCAAAAGAGTGAAAATAAGTTATCACAACTTATTTCCATAAACATGGCTCAGAGAATTTATGCACACCCAGAACTCAAAACAAGCAATGGAATAGTAACTTGAAAGACACAGCTTCACATCAAGCGAAACTAGCCCAAAAGTTACTCAAACTTTAATACTGCCCATGCCTAAAGAGGTGACAATAACATTCTCATATCAGTTTTAACAAAACATGACTCCCACACATCAAGACCCCTTAGCACAGCAATAGGACATTCATCCGCACTACATAAGACATGTTAGCACACAAAAAAAAATAGCATTGACTCCAACACTTTCTTTCCATGGCACTTACACACATAGACTCAACAGCTTTTCCCATGCCTTCTAGACATGTCTAAGATTTACAGACTCAAAATCCTTCAACTATCTATATATTGCTCCATAAAATGTTGGCTTAAACAGAGCTTATCAATGTCGTCCGGCGCTCAATAAGGTCATAAAAAAAACATTGAACTTGTGCATACACAAGAATACAGAACTTTACCAAATCGCGCCTCTCGCACCAACAGTAACATCCTTAACCAACAAGAATGAAATAAAGAAGGGCTCTTAAAAGAGCACGATCCAGAATCGCTGCCGCCCCCAAGATAGCGCCTTCTAAAACACCTGATGGCCACTGTAAACAATTTCCAATAACTCAATCCCTAAAACGTTTGGGCACGAGTAAAGGCACAATGATGTCTTGTACAGGTGAATGAGTGGCGCTTGGTGTGAGGTCCTCTTGCCTGACAAAGAACGATATGCTTTGCTGCCTCAAGCGACTCTACCCAGAAGCACTCTTCTGTATGAATTGTGACTTCTTGAATCGAGATGTGTGAGATAGCGGGATCCTGTGGCTCTGCCACAATTCAGCTCTGATCACCCACCTAAATAGCTGATATCAAATCCAATGACTAGAACAAGTCAATCCTGAATATTAAACTTAGGCGGATGAGAGAATGACGACAATCATTAGAATCAGACTCAAGGAAAATAGTGTTGTCTGACTTAGATTATTCGAACTCTTTGTGAAGCAACTTTCGGCAACCTTTGGACTCCTATGGTCTCCAGCGACTACCAAACATATACCACCAATCTGAGATTGTCTCTTTCTAGATCTGACTTATACTACTTAGCCAAACCTAGTCAGATCTTTACTTAACCCACTCTGATACCATGCTAGTTTTCTGTGATCAGATTAGAAAAGCAGAATTTAATTCAAAAATCAAACACACAAACACAGTATATATCCTAGGAAAACCCTCCACTTGAGGGAGAAAAACCCAACAACAATATATCACTTATATATTGAATATCAAATAATGAACTCCCTTACAATGAGGCCAATAATGAGGCCAAACATAGCACCAAAGTGATGCGATATCACTTGAAGATAATATAACGCTCTTGATACATATATCAACCTCCTTCAATGACTTTGATCTGAACTTGTATAAATTCGTACTTGCCTGAACTCGAACTATGAATGATGAAATGTAATAATCGATATAACACAATGAATGAGCATCACATATAAATACAAGAGAGGGAGAGAGGTCGCAACTCTTCAGGTCTTCATGTCGGCCTTCTCCCAAGAATCACGTCTCTTCAAAAACATGAAGTCGTCCTCCAAACATCGTAACTCTTCAAGGGTGGCGAAATAAACAAGTCAGCCTCATTGATAATAATTAAATATTATATTAATGATGAAGTGCCTCTTCATCAAAAGTTACCTTGACAAATTAAATAGCCGTTAGGCTATGCATTTAATTTGTTCTTCATTGAATGATTTGGGTTGGAAGTAGAAGCCCGACGCTGTCATAATCATCAACAGAGTGCAAAGATAGTTGACATAGCCTTCGATGTTGATGCATAGGCGAGTCCAAGGTCGATGGCTTTATCTAGATACTTGTCACGCGAATTGCAGGTGGGTAGAAAATGGTAAACATAAGGGCGGGAAGAAAGCTCACATTGATGCATAGATCAGGTCTGAAGTGCCCTTTTGAAAACATCATTGTTGGAGATTTAAGACTCAACCTAGCAAGCAACTACCGATCGGAACGAGAGGGATATTTGTCACGCAAATTGTAGGTGGGCAGAAAAAAACTCCGAATTCGAGCCAGGTTCTCTCTGGTCCATTAGGGCCGAACCCCATCCAGACCCAAGCCAGACGAAACCCGGACCTTGGACCCGGGCATGACCCAACCAGGACCTGTACCTACAAACTGCCGAACCAGTAACATAGAGATATTGTAACGGAAAATGAATGAATGCATAATTTCCATATCAGATTTGCAACAACAAATGTATGCATGTTGATCTATTATATTAGGCCTTGTACTAGCAAATGAATCTTATTTTGCAAGTTGAAGTTGTCATTTCATATTGGCAAAAAAAATTTAGGGGTGGTTATTACAAGAAGATTGGATCCATAGTCATAGTGTTTATTGAAAGGAGCAAGGAGCAAATTGCATCCCTATCCTTCAACATAATTCTTTATACTTACCAATTTGATAATACATTATGGTAGTAGTGCCATTGCCACTACCAAAGTTGGCTTTTCCTTCTTCAGAGGGTTTCTAGGGTCAATAATGTGTTCACAATTTTTAAGTCTTTCCTTCCCCTCTAGACTATCATTTAAATTGCATTTAAGTAGTATAGTACATATTTCTTAGTATTTTATCCCTAGAAGTACATAGCTGAGAAATTATGGATCAATTTGATATTTGAGTGGTTGGGAACCTAGTTCCACAGAGTTCCCTAACGAGGGGACACAAGGACATGGGGATGGGTTTTGAGGACGAGGGGACCAAGGGCCTAAGTTTGGGGACGATGGGCGCACGACGGGGGGACAATGGCAGGGTGGTGGCAAGGCGTTGAAATACATATAGTACATGAAGAAATACTTATAAATGGATGCATAAGTATGAGAATTATACATCTTGGAGACAACTAGGAGTCCCCTAGACATCTTGAGGACACCTTGATGTCCTTGAATTCCTAGCAACATCTTCGAAACAGCAACATTGGTGGTGGGATGTTGACACTGGTGGTGGGCTGGTGAGGGGATGCCCCCCCAAGTTCCCAAGTCTCTGAGATGGGGACATCTAGGAAACACGGGGTTTTTTGGGGGGACGCGTCCTCGTGGAACACTGGTTGAGAATCTTTTGTGGAGTTTTGTGGTATGTACAACACCATGGCCATGTTGTAGCATATTTTCTTCCATTGCAATGCATTCATTGTAACATGTAAAATTTGTACTTGTCGTGTAGCAAGTAGGGAGGAACTTTTATAATTCTTCCTAGCCCATAGTAACCATTGTACCATGCCTTGAGCATTACAAAAGTTGTAGTTATTGGAGTTTCAACACACACAGATCTCACAAATGGAAGTGATCCATCATGGGAAATAGGGAGGGATCATGAACAAAACTGAATTTAATGAAGGAATCATTTTCAGTCTTCAGAGAACAACAAAATACAATTTTTAGAAATTTGCAGAACTGTAGCTTGAAGAGTGTAAAATTGACCCCTAATTATGCAAAAGAAATATGAAACAGAAGATAACTTCTCAGCTTCCAAATTCCACAGGTGTTTGTCTAGAGCTCAGGAGAATACTCCAGCACAAGCAGCAATTATAAGAGAAGTAGGAAAGTATGATTTAAGGAGAGTATCATAAAGTATAATCCCGGCATCATAGTTTGCTTGTAGAAGCATAGACAAACAAGTGTCTTTCAATGCTAATGGAGCAAGGAGCAGATGTCATTCACGTCCTTTAGGGATAATTTCTTGTACTTGTCAATTTGATAATGCATTATGGTAGTAGTCATTCCCACTCAAAGCTGATTTTTCCTTCTTCAAAGGGTTTCTAGGGTAAATATGGTGCTCGCTTTATTTTTCATAGTCTTTCCTTCTTCTCTTGTCTATCACTTGGATTGTATTCAAGTAGCACAGTACATATTTCTTGTTTCTTGATTTCTACAAGCATAGAGTTGAGAAATTAGAGATCAGAAGCACAATGGTTCATTGCCAGAATAAGAATACAAAAATTTGAAGCCAATCAAAGTTGACTTCTAAAATCAACCTGAATTTCAGCATTTCAACAAGTTGCCCTTCTTTAGTGCTCAACAGCTAAGCATATACATTAGAAACATTACCAATCCATAATTATTAATGATCTAATTGAATCCTTGGTCATATCTGAAAAGTTGAACCATTTTTGTGGGTAACATTCATGTAAGTATTTATTGATGAGCACACGATTATACTGAGAGGGGGGTGAATCAGTATAACAATAATGTTTACTTTTTCAAACTTAATACCATATTTAAAACTTGATCAATATCAATAACATCATTTACTCAACATCAATAATCATGCACATGAGAATAACACAATAACACAAGATATTTACGTGGAAACCCTTAACCACAGCATATCAACCTGTGTTAAATCTGTATATTATTCTTCAGGTGTATTGTTTTATTTCTTTCTTTATTCCATCACCTCTGCTCTCTCTTCTTCATGTTTACAAACTTCTTTTATATCTTATTCATTATAGAGTCGTGCCTCATCAAAAATAAATCACTGCCTTTTATTAATGTTGCCCCTCACTAACTAATATTAATCGCTGCACTTTTTGTTTGAAGTAATTTCTTTTTGTTAAAATGTTGCCTTGTCTAAACCTATGATCGCTGCCATATTAATCGCTTCTTTCTTTAAATAATATGAATCATGTTTACCAACTTCTTTTATATCTTATTCATTATAGAGTCACACCTCATCAAAAATGAATCGCTGCCTTATATTAATGTTGCCCCTCACTAACTAATATTAATTGCTGCACTTTTTGTTTGAAGTAATTTCTTTTTGTTAAAATGTTGCCTTGTCTAAACCTATGATCGCTGCCATATTAATCGCTTCTTTCTTTAAATAATATGAATCACTGCTATCATACAATTAACTGCAGCCTTCTAACATTCATGATCTTTATTGACTTACGCTAATAAAGCATGAACTTTTATTCTTTGACCGACCGCTCTTTGTCTTTATCTTTATTCTGTTTTTTTCTTCTCTGCCTTTTGTCTTTTTCTGCTTTTCTTCAAATACTTTTAATCACTGCTCCATTTATAAATTATTTATCTTTTAATACTTTCATTGTTACTCTTGAAAGTATAATCACAGCTCATACTGCATTGCTGACATTAGTATACCCAATGCCTTTAAACATAATCACTGTCTTCCAATGAAATCGCTGCTATATAAATATTAGTTGTTGCTCCTCATTCTTTAATCACTACATGTGTTGCTTCTTAATGACATTCGCTGCTCATTCAAATATACTAATTGCTGCACTCTCCATATATACTATTCGCTGCATCTCATAATACATATACTCCATATTAATAAAGCACTTCTTTTATAATTGTTTTGGATGACTATATATGTATATGTTTATTCCTTCAACGGGTCAGCCTGCAAGTTTGGAGTTAGTTTGACAGTTGCCTTGTACATGCCCCTCTTGGTTTTCTATACCCGGTACTTCTTCATTACAGCTCTCACATCATCATGATCAGGCATGTTGACTCAACAAACATGTGAACTAATAACATCCTTGTTCAACACTATCATTTTATATGAAACGCATTCCTCTCTGTGTCCATCTTAATGCATAGCTCCAAGCACATATACATGGCATTCTTCTCTACATCTTTTCTCAATGAATGGTTAGACAATTAGAGCATTTGTCAACTTCCATAGCTTTAGCTAAGAGTCTCGTCCAAATCTGGCAGATTCACAATTATCACCATATGCCTTTTGTTGAAAGGTGTGACCCTTGGTCTTTCTTGCAGCACTAGCGCTTGGGTTTGTGACATGGTTCAACTACCTCGCAGGGTTCTCAAATCAATTCTGTATTGGCATTGATGAAGTTGATCTTTGGTCCAAACAGCAAGTCCAAACAATTGGTAATGAGCCGGTCACAAGTTCTCAAACCCCACTGTGTGTATCGCTATGCACCTTGGTCTTCCTTGCAGCACTAGCACTTGGGTTTGTGACATGGTCTAACCACCTCCTGTTGTTCTTAACCAAAGCTTGTATCAAGCATTGACAGGTCGATCTTTTGGTGCAATGGCAAGTCCAACACCTTTGACATCAATGACAACAATCAATTCTTTCCTTTGACATCAATGAAAACATTTCCAACATTTATATCTTCCCTTTTCATATTTTTCTCTAATAATATTACTTCCCTGTTAACATGGGAGGAGCAGTACAGTGTATGGTTGCACATCTCATCTCATCCCATAACTTTCTGCAGTGTTTTCACTTGTGTCACCTTCATCCCCCTGGCAAGCATTTTTAGCAGCCCGTGTGTTCTCTTTCCTCTCTTTGCTATCATGTGTCAATTTCAAAACCAATACCAATCAAATAATGTATTAACTTACCAAGTATCATATTACTATATTTGTGGTCAAAAGATAACCATACATGAGGGGAGGATGCTCCAAATCAATAATGACAACAACAGAAACATCTATCTATAATATCGTTTGATCTTGTGCTTCCTATGGAGCACCATGCTACCGAAGGACATGTACTAATTAAAATGCAAATACAACTCCTACATGCTGTTCAATTGCCATTCATAGGCCTCAATGACACATCAACCACAATTTTATCAGTTTTTCCTAGAAGCCCCTTGCAAGTTTGTCAAAGCCATTACAAGCTTCTCCTCCAATTTTCTACATTTTCTTATATTCTTATTGACCGTCAACTAACAACTAAATTAAGTAAGGGAGACTAGCGTGTTATCTTCCTAATATAGTGCATTATAACTCACACTAAGATATATTATCAATCACAGTTATTTCAAAAATTTAACGTAGCACTTTATGAGCTAAACTATTCCTTGAATTTGCAAATGCAAAGATGCTTGGGGGATCCTCCACTCAAATTTCTAGGTAGGCATCCCTGTCTTACATGTTGCATGAACGGTTATCCCCTACCGATGACCATGTCTTAACACACAACAAGACATAAGCATTTGACAAAAGCTAGCCAATAAGATATGCTTTAACAAAAAGTAATATTGAACCAACTTAATTATCACATATGTTCTGCAAATACATTGCTTATAACTGTTCTAAATGAAATTTGGTCCCATAGTAATCGAATATCACTAGAAAATGTACACATGGAAAATAATATAATACATGTTACTGCTACAAACATGACAGTGCTAGCCAAATTGCATCATCATCAGCACTAGACACTCTCCACTAAAAAGTAGCATTTAACAAATTCAGAGATGTTCTCCTTTCCAACAATTTATTTCTTGCAGATTATTGTTATCAACCAACTTCTTCATCCTTCTTTGAAATTACAAATAGCTACAAGAATACCTGATTTGCAAAGCTGAAATGCTCATTATCAAGTGCATGATGTCAGCCTTAGAAAAAGGAGATCGACAAGAAAACATACCAATGAAAGCATAACATAAACTGTCTCCTGTCTTGTAGTCTCTTATAATATCAGCCCTAGTTTTCCATGCCAGTACAAGTAGTTAAGCGTCTAGCAAAAGTAATAAAATAATGGTGAAATGGTAAAGCATAATGTCACTTGCTAAGAATAACTAGAGACAATTCAGGTATTAAAAGGCCTTTTTGTATCACTATAAGAAGGAAGTAAAAAGTCCATCATGCACTCACGATATTACTTTCCCAAAGCGTGAAAAGATCACTTCAAGGTCCTCTTCCTGCAAAGTATAAAACAAATTTTAAAGTGAGTAGTTTATGCACCAAGTAGATAATGCAACAATGAAGATAGACTTGTTTTGTCAAAGAAATGGGAAACAATCATCATCAATCAATTATCATCTACATTTTCATGCTTGCCATTGACAAAACTAACATTCTTTTGCTCTTTGCTGTTCTAATGTCTGGATTTAAATCTGATTCATAATAAGAAAGAAAGTCATAATTGTAACCTCATGTAAATTATGGTGCACTTAGATTCACCTAGAGTCGGAAATCAAATTGTCAACTCCTCATTTTTGGATTGATTCATTTGTAATCTAGATTAGTGAATCTTTGAATTTTGACAGTATTCATCCAACAAGTCAGGGGCTTGTTAAGGAATAGTTTTGATGGAATTATGACCAAGAGATAATTCGCTTTTCTTGGGAAAGAAGATTGAAAGTGCTAAAATTTCACTATCTCTTATATGTGTCTTCTTAATTATATTTTCTTCTTAACAGATAAAAATTTCAAGATTATTCAAGCATGTCCTTGTAGTTAAGGTCATTCTCTGGAGGATATCAATAGAAACTATATTGGACATTTCATGGTGATCACCAAGGATGTTGGCCTCTCTTTTAATCCTATCACTTATGTAGATTGGGATTCTCCTCCTCCATCAGCTCTCTTCTGATTGTAACTCTTACATAGATTAGGATTCTCCTCTTCCATCAGCTACAAGGTCATCTTTTTCGCATGGGTCCTTTCTTTGACAGGACTGTTTTGTAACACATGGCATTTTATATGTTGATGTATCTAGGGTCTCCTCACTTGGTCTTTTACTCCTGTATAAGGCTCTTTTGCTTCATGAATATAAATTTAGATTTTTAATGTTGTCGGATTCCTTTTCTAATTTTAGATTACCATTTTAATTCTTCTAATTTTCAGTCGCATTAACCTACTTGAGTCATTAATTGAGAGTACTAGAGTTTTCATTTTTTTCCTTTCTAGCTCCTGTTAGGAACATTAGGAGGTTTCAATATCTCTTATGAAATAGAATGAAATATCAAACATGCAGCATTATGACTTTGATAGTAAATTTTAGCTTTGTAATTTCACAATATCCGATAAGGAAATCTCCACATTGGTGACTTTGTGCTTCATTGCATCCTCTAATATGACCAAGCCTCAACTCATTTCAATTCTCTCAATCATCATTGCTTGTTAGACAATGCACAAGATCTTCTTGAGGCTACAAGAAGTTGGAAATTAATTACCAAGCAATAGAACACACCATATTCGAGGTGCAGACAAAGCTCTCCTAATAATTCAGGCATGCTCCAATCTTTGGTAGTGAAAACTAAAATGTCCAAATACAAAGTTAGCTCAAGTATCCATCCCCAATACAAATCATTGGAAGATAGGGAACAAAGAGCCCTTTAAGAATTGTAGTACATCCTTATTTCGTCCTAGCCATAGATAATACCGCTCCTTTGAATATCCTCTGCAAGATATTGAGCTATGTAAAGCTGAATTCAGGTGCATGTTGTTCCATAACAAGAATACATAAGCCAAGGACGGGGGTTCAAATTAATGACAGCCTTGTCCTTGCAGCCCAGTTGACAAACCACTCAAAACACACATTTATTTGTTGTGAAGAACATTGGGGAACAGTATCATACTCTAATTTTTATTACTGCAGTAACACAAACATTTGTTATAGACACATGTTTATTGCTAGTGAACAGAGCATTAGACAAAATGTGATGTAAAACATTGTTTATTGCTGCAAAACTGACATGCTATAGACAAAATAAACAAGACAACATAGACAGGCCATTGTTCAGGAACAAAATGATGTATGCCATTGTTTTATTTATGCAACCAGTTCACTACTGATAGTATAATGTTCATTATTACAACTGAAAACAACCAACACTGCCACAACTACATAATGTGCAAGAAAGCTCCCAAAACTCATGCAAATGGCTCTACACAAAGCTACTATAGCTCTAGCCTGATTACCTTCCCATTTCCCAATGAACTGAACAGAAAAAATGATTACAAAATCCAATCTAATGATTGGATGTCCAGCATTTGATAGGTGGGCTCTTCACCTTCCAAGTTAGCCTTTCATATCCCACTGGTTTCTCAACTTCTTCCATTTTTGGAATATTCCTCTGCAAAGAAATTTCATTCAAGCAATGATAAGCAATCAAACTACAAGTTTCTTTTTTGTTTCATCTTATCAACATCATCATAACCTTTTCCAGAACACCTTTGTGATGCTCCCTTATTGGAAAAGTTCAATCTTTGCACAACCAGGCTAAAGGAAATCATGATAATTGTGTTATTTGCCGTTGAACAGTTCCTCATTGGCATCACAACAAATGGTTGTAACTGATTTTTCTGCAGCAGCAGTGTAACTGCTGCAAACAACTTTCTGCAGCAGTTGTGTGACTGTTGCAAACAACTTTCCACAGTTACATAATTTCTGCAACCAACTTTTCATAGTATCTGTGCAACTGATGCAAATGTCTTTCCACAACAACTGTTTAACTGCCACAACTGTCTTTCAACAGCAGTCACGTGGTTGTTCCAAACAACTTTCCATATCAACCATAAAACTGTTACAAGTGGCTTTCTGTGGCAACTGGATAACTATTGTAGCTGGCTTTCTGCAGCAATTGGTTAACTGTTGCAAGCAACTTTCTGCAGCAATTGAATAACTGTTGCAAACAACTTTCTGCAGCAACAGGAAGGAAACTACAAAATGACTATGTATAACAATAATCATTGCTCCAGAACAGCTTCACGAGTCATTTCTACAAACTCTACCAATGCTTGTGCATGTGAGGAAGCTACAAAATGACTGTCTACAACAATTATCATTGCTCCAGAATAGCTTCACAAGTCATTTCTACAAACTCTACAAATGCTTGTGCAATTGACTCGCCATTTTTTTATGCAAGAGTATTGTTTTGCCCAAGGATATAACAAAAATTTAACATAGAATGATTACCAAGGTATTTGATATAAAACAAAGGAGCGAAAGCATCCTTCAATAAGATTACAAACACTTTATCCAAAGAGGATAAGACCAACAACTAATAAAGCAAAAAGAATAAAGAATATTACTAAAGTCTATCCTAAAAGCTAATTGACCAATATAAATGAAACCTTACTTTATTACCCTACCTTAATGTCTGCAGTTTGATCCTGAGAAGGACAATACTACAACATAACCAATTCATCAATACTACAACATAACCAATTCATCTTCTACAAGTTGTCTGATGAATGACAACGTAGTTCCACATGTTTGGTATATTCATAAAAGATTGGATTCTTGGCAAGTTTTGGCACCCCTTCATTGTCACAGAAGAGGGTGAAGGCTCTGCTCAAGCCATTTGCATGTCTGACAGCATCCTTCTAAGCCATACTACCTCACCTCACATGTTGCTTTTATTGCTCCTCGATATTCTGCTTCTATCAAGGATAGAGCTACTGCCTGTCATTTCTTGCTTGTCCATGTGACTACACTTGTGCCAAGTCTGAAAATATAACCAGAAGTGGATTTTCTACCATCCACAGAACCTGCCCAATCTAAATCTGTAAACCCAATCAGCCTAGGATCTTACTTTTGTTGTATAGAATGCCAGAGTCAAGTGTCCCTTTCACATATCTCAACATGCTCTTTGCTGCAATGCAATGTTCTAGTTCAGTTGCTATCATGAATCAAGAAATGAAACTCCAAGCATAGCTCAAATCAAGTCTAGTGGTTGTAAGATAAATTAAGCTCTCCACTAATTGCTTATAAGCTGACTCATTGATTGCCTAAGAGTCAATTTTGGTTGAAAGTTTCAGCCCTTTCTTCATAGGTGTTGACAAGATTTTGCAATATATCCTTCTAAATTTGTTGAGGGAGCTCCTAGCATATTTGGATTGTGAAAAAATAATGCTACTACCAATTTGCCAAACTTCAACACCTAGGCAGTAAAGGAAGAGGCCTAGATCAGTCATGTCAAAAGTTGTCCTCATATCTGATTTGATCTTTGCAATAGTGTGTGCCTCACTATCTATAATAATGATGTCATCTACCTATATGACTAGCAGAATGACATCATTACCAATGCTTTTAACATACATATTTGGATCCAAAGGACTTTGCTGAAATCCTATTCAACCAAATACTTGTCAATTTTGATGTACCATGCCCTAGGTGCTTGGTTCAAGCCATATAAGGCTTTCTTCAGCGTGCAAACAAGATGCTCCTTCCCTACAACTTAAAAACCTTGAGACTGAGACATGTACACTTCTTCCTCCAAATCTTTCCTATAGGAGCAAAGGTTTCTTCATAGTCAATGCCTTCTCTTTGTGAGAACCCTTTGTGACCAACTAAGCTTTGTGCTTGTCAAGAGTACCATGTGCCTTGTACTTCATTTTGAACACCCATATGCAACCAATGGGCTTCTTCCCTAGTGGAAATCTGGGAGACCACAAGTCTTATTTTTCATAAGACTTTCATGTTTGGTGACCATGGCCTTTTCCCATTCAGTTTTTTCATTTTGCCTCCTCCAACACTTGAGGCTAATAAACTCCCTAAATATTAGCCATTAGAGCAAAGTTGACTATGTGTTGTTTGTTCTTGCCTCTCAATGATCTACCCTCAATCATTTCACTTACTCAAACATCACCAACAGTGTTTTCCTACCACTTTGGTCTCTTCTTAGGAGCCTCTCCATTCAAATCACTGTTGTCACCTGTTGTGACCTTTTCACACATCGCCACATTCAAGATGGAGACCCCCTAATTTTTGCTCCGTTCCGGTCTTTTGGCTTGGGTTTTCTTCTCTCTCTCTCGCTCTGTCTCTTTTCTGGTGTCCGTCTTTCGGGGGGTTGTGTCCGTCATTGAAGCTTTTAGAAATCACGGAAGATTCGCCGGTTCCAGTACTTGGCTTCGAACTTTTCACATCCAAGGCTGGCGGTATGGAGTAAATTGAAAATTTGAACTGAACGCTATGGTCAAGTAGGATGATCCAAAGAGGCTTCAAACGCTTTTACTGACTCTGAGGGTACCCTTACTTCATGTTTTAGTAAGTGCGGAAATCAAGCAGTTCGCCGCAAATTATTTTGAGATTCCGGATCAATATGACCGGCAGTATTCTGAACATATCGTGCTACCATGTGCAAAATTTGAGCCGAAAATCCGACAACTTACTATTTTAGCGCAAATCGCTTCCGCACTAATTCCGTGGTCCGTATGCGCAGATTTTCTTTGCATGTATGGATATTCCTTCCGGTTTTTCTAAGACCTTCGAAGGATGTAAATATCATGCAAGCCGAGATGACCACTTTCGTGGATTCAAAATTCTTCCGAGGCTATTTTTAGGGTTTCCAGGCGTCGAGGTTTCTTTTTGCATGCTCCGTGATTCCCCGAAGGGTTTTTCTAAGAGCTTCATGATGGTGTGACATGCAAATCCGAGATTCCCACCAAGAAGTTAGAACTTGCTATTTTAGCAGTGTGTCCCGCAAACACCACCCAAAGAAGTTCGCCGGGGATTCACGAGCTGATCGCAGTGCCGCAGAAACGAGAGCAAACGAAGATCTTTTGATACACATGCAGTGCAAGTTAGGGTTTCCAGCTTCAGAGCCTAAAAATAGGCATCAAAAGTCAAAATCTTCGAAAACCGATGTAAACCATCGCGATCAGCGTCCTTCAGGCTGTCTGCCGGTGAAATTTCAAGTCAAACGGAACACTTACTATTTATAGTAAGTCGAATTGGAAACGTGCTAAAAATAGCAAATCGCTTGCATGCTGTCACCTAACAGGTCGCTGGTGGTGAGGATCGCCATTTCATTCAAATTTCTTTAACTCGGGACGGAGCTTGGGAGCTTATCGAAACATGAGCTTACATTTATAGTAAGCCACCTTCAAAAACAGCTAAAAAAATAGCAGGATTAAAATGGCAAGGCCGCATAAAGCTGATAAGATTATGAAGAAGCTATGTTTAAAATTTCAAGTTGATCTGAGCTTCAGAGGCGCAAATTCAGAGAACTTACTATAAATAGCAGGGCACGATACTGGCAAAGCATGATGAAAATTTGTCTAAGTCTGGAGTCTCGTCCAGCAGGCCTGGTAAAATGCGCCCATCTCAGTTGGAGGCATAGAAAATTCTAAGTATGGCGTTCATCCTGCTCAGGGGTCAAAATGCGCCCAAGGCAAGGAAAGGTCAAAGAAAGTCAACGATCTTCGTCCTGCTGCCAGGCCAAAATGCGCCCAAGAAGGAAGGGGAAAAGTTGAAAATTTTCTAAGGCATGAAGGAAATCCGCCACCCTCATCCAAATGCGCCCAAGATTACAAGTTCATCCTGTACACAAGGTGAAATGCGCACAAGGTTGTAGGAGTCAAACAGGTCAAACGTTTTTATCCTCCTCACCCTCTAAAATGCGCCCAAATGCATGCATGTGAGGACAAAATAAAGAAGGCGAAGAGTCACTCTTGAGGCGTTGTCTTGAGCTTATCCACTAGACACATCAAAATGCGCCCAAGGTGAAGAAAAGTCAAGAAGTCAAAGATCTCGTCCTCCTCCATAGGCAAAATGCGCCCAAACTTGTGCATGTGAAGACAAAAACGTAGAAGATGAAAGGTCACAAGGGACGTGGTGGCAAGTTTGTCCTCCTCCTACATGAAAATGCGCCCATGTTTGGATGTGAAAAGTAATTAAGGGTGGTAATTGAGGTGAAGAATATTACCAAGGCATGGTGAAAGGTGTAACAAAGCATGCTATCCCTCCTCCACCCCGCACGCGTCAAGGTGAGTTAGGCGGATTTTTCCAAGAGTTGGGAGTCATAAGGCATCAACATTTTAAAGGTGTTGAGAATAAAATGCTATGGAATTCAGCTCTAGAGGGATGGGAGCTCAAGGCTAAAAATATTTGAAGGTAAGTTGAGAATAAAATGCTATGAATTGTGCTTCTAGAGTGAGGGAGTTATAAGATGTTAAAATATTTTCTAAGGGGTGATTTTAGAATCTTGAAGGCGCTTTGAAATACTCAAGGTGGTGGAAATAAATAAAGTGTGCTAGGCGCCTAAAGTAGAAAGTGAAATATTTTCTAAGTGTTAGAGAACTCCTCTAAGGCGTTAGAAATTTTAATAAAATTGCCTTTCAAGTGTGAAGTATGAAGTGAGAAATAAGGCGTGCCGGGAATGAGTAAATTCTTCCAAACGAAGTTGATAAAAAATTCCTCTCCACTAGCAAACAAAAAAAATTTAAGGCAAGTTCTCAAAATGCAAGATGATTAAAATATTTCTAAGGCAAATTATTTTCTTCTTAGAAAATACGCCTAGAGCCTCAGGGTGGTGAAGTTTTCCGGAGCACGAGCAACTTTCCTCAGAGATGCAGTCAGAGACGATGATATTGCAAGGTGATTCAAATTTTTCAAGAAGTCAGAGCAACACAGAGTGATCACAGGCGAAGAACGAGTTTAAATGATGAAAATAACATTTTTCTAAGGTTCAAAATTAAAAAATTGAATGAACCCGTTCGTTGGGTACCCATGAATTTGAGACATTCTGACGAAAATTTTCTTCTGGGTACTGGACGTTTGTGATGAATGGTGGATTTCCAAGTCTTTCAAGCCTCGCCGACACTTTTTCAGTGAAGAATTTAATCAGTGCTCAAATTGTGAATTTTCCTAAGGGAGAATTTTAAATTTTCTGAGGCAAAAATGAATAAAATGTGTTTTCAGAGTGAATTTTCTTCGAACAATGAATCGGAAGGGAGTTGCCTAGATAATTTTGATTAAATTCTTCGAAGATGAATTTTCCAGAGCAGAAGAAAAGTTGAATTCGATTTCAAATGACAGAGCTCCGGCTGGTGAGTAAAAAAATGATGAATTTAAATTACTTTTTCGAAAAGGAATTCAAAAACGCTAGTCAAAGTCAAGTTTCTAGAAGAATAATATTCCCGACGACTGGAGACAAGTGTCATAAGCACCAGAGAGGGAAAGTTCGAATTCTTGAAGTGGAGTAGTGGAGTTTAGTGGCACTGGCTAAAATTAACTTCTTCTAGAATTCGAATTCTAGCTATAAAATGAGCAAGTTTTTCACTTGTTTTCACAACTGAAGAAGGCGAATTTGCTCTGAGAGTGAGGCATTGCAGTGAGTTGCTGAGGCTTGAAGGAATTCAAAATTTGCTCAGTCTGAGTGAGTTGCTGAAGCTTGAAGGAGTTCGAAATCTGATTGTTGCTGAGAAGGAGACGCCTTGAGTTGCTGAAGTAGAAGTGCGCACTTGCTGGTTGGAGAGTTTGAAGTTGTTGAAAGCTTGAAAGGTACGACTTGCTGGTTGAAATTTGTTTGAAGTTGCCAATAAAAGAGGACGCCTTGAAGTAAGTTGCTGAGAACTTAGAAGTACGAGCTTGCTGATTACTAATTGCTGATTGCTGATACGAAATCATAGAAGTTGAAATTGCTGATTGCTGATAGTGAAGCAAAGTTATCAAAGTTCACTTAGAAATCTGTTCTAAGTGTTGGAATTCGAACTTATCCAAGAGAAGAAGCTGAGGTTTGCAAACACGAGAGTTATTGCAGCTTCTAGAATTCGACTGCAGCCCCTATACAATGCCTTATTTTATTAAATTTAATTGCTGATGAATGTTTGTTATGCTGAGATGGCTGAAGCGAGGACAACTGGAAAGGACAATGGTGCCTCAAGACAAGCTATGATCAAGAAGCTCAGCAAGACATTCATGCCAGAGTCTAAGTTTATTTCAAAGCTGGGCAAGTTGACAGACACTAACCTGGGCTCCGTCAACCTAGAAACCTTCAAGAATAGGTTGTTTGGAATTGGAAGTCATCGGGCTTCAACTACTTTGCACAACATCGTCCGAAGTGGGCTATATGCAGCTGCTGGTTTTCCGCCAGCTATACAGTGTTCGGAGCTGATAATGGAGTGCGCTAACTGCTACGAGAAGGAACACCGGTCGATCATGTCACCGATGGCCAAGTGCTTAAGCACCACCCGGGCGCCATTGGTGAAGCTGATCCCAGTGCAATGTGAATATGCATTTCCATAAGTCCGGTGGTTTGTTTGGAGCTTAATGTACGCTTAAGCTTCGAGATGCATGGATACAATTAACACCTAATCGGATGAGCACCCCTTAGCTTCATCTCGCGCGGTTGCCAAAACAGCATCATAGCTTGGTGACCAAACAAGAATACCGCGGATCCATCATGATGTCAGAAAGCGTGGTTGGTGGCTGCCCACAACCCTACATTTTGAGCCTTGATGTTTTATTACATCAACCTGGTGCTAGAGGGCAAGGATTATGTCAATTGGGCTGAGATGATAAGCCACAATATACATGAGCAGCTCCTGAGCTTGAGGAGAACGAAGACATTTTATATGAGCTCCTATCTCATTTATATGTTGGCACGAATGACGCAGGTAATGTGGGGATTTCTTTACAAGGAACCCGGCCGGTTGTGGCTCCCCACCACCAAAATCCATGAGGCGGTACACAACTGTAACCTTTCGAAAGCACAACCTACTGGCCAACGTGCGGTCAACGATTCATTCACCATGTACATCACTTAGGTCGCTTCAGGAGAGGTTACATCACAGAATCTCTAGAAATGCACAGGAGCTGATTGAGAGGTATGGGTGCTGGTTTATTCAATTTCCGAGATTTTCATACATTAGGCTGCAAGGATTTTCTTCATACCCTTATAGGCTGCCTAAGTACCCAACAGATAAGATAATAATGCTAGAGATATCCAGACAGTTGCTAGCCTTTGACAAAATCCAAAAGAAGAAAAAGAAAGGGGGGATAGAGTTTCCAATTGTGATGGGCAACTCGGATGAAGTGTGTCCTTCGATACAAGCAGCTAGAGAAGCTGAAAGTGAGCTTCAATTTTACCACTTCTCATATCATACAAGTAGACAACACTATGACCCGCATCATAACATCAAGTGGGTGTTGTCAGAGGAGTTCAAACATAAGGCCACCATAGAAGATTATTGGGCCGATGCAGTTGATGAGATTGAAGTAAGGAAGAGAATGTTTTCTCGGTTGCCGATTACTCTGATCAGGGAGTGTGAGGTTGTTCCAGTTCCGGACCAGGTCAATGAGGATATGGATGTTGTGCATCCGCATTATGCAAATTAAATGTAGATAACGCTTCCACCCATAGATTGGTCGTGAGTCTCAGGTTGCAGATTGGATACTCTTCCATCCCGAAGCTATGACATTCACCGTAGGCTACGGGGTTGACAAAGAGAGTGAATGATTGAAGAGTAGGTCAATTGCTCAATTTTTACAATATGATGGGGAGATCAGCTGACGCTCCACCACAGAAGAAAGAAACAAATTACACGCAGGTCCGAGTCCGTGAAGAAAGAAATAGTTCGTGCCGTAACTCCCACGAAGTCACAGCTGGGTAACACCCTTTGAGCATTACACGTTTCCAAGCATGTGAGGTGTCTTTGTTTCTGTTGATCAAAGGATTGCAGCTGAATCAAAATCGTAGTACGTAGATGATATTCAAATGCCACCTGAGGAGCCGACAGCCGAGTGCCAACGCACTGCTAGGATTGATCGCCAGGATGATGAGGGGAATTACACGTAATCTCTACGCTTCAGCCAGAGTTAGAGGGAGGCCATGAACGATGGCGATGATGATGATATATAGTGTCGTGATACGGGCCACTTGAGGACGGCGAGCCCCGCCGTAATCGAAGAAGAAGTTGAAACAAAGCCAGAGGTCGAGGCAATGGAGCAGCAGCCCTTCGATATGGCAAGTATGAGGTGCCCGGATTGGCTTAAGAATAGAATGAGAAGAAGCCCGAAAGGAGGAGATGGATCCAAAGTAGCTTGAGATGGAAGAATTTTGAACCGGATCAGTGCTCCTCCACCGAAGAAGAAGGCAAGAAAGTTTTCGAAGATCTCCACTAATGAGGATGGCTCTCGTACTCTTCACGTTGCTGTCCCACGAGTCGAGTGTGACCGGAATGAAGCAGTTCCTGAAAATTATGCGGTCACCACTCTAGATTTGGGATGCCCTACTGGTGCTCAGATTGTTGAGGAGTGTGATAACTCCTTCCTTGCCCTCAAGGATAGGTTATTCAAGAAAGAAGGGAAATATAAGAAGTTGAAACGAGAACACAAGGCCTTGATTGGATATGTTCAGCAGTTGTCTTGTTCTCGGGGGCAGGATGTACCAGTGATAGAGCCTCCAGCAGATATTCCTAGAGAGTCGATCAGCGGCTTGGTAGAGTTGGGGAGGATGGCACAGGAGGCAGATAGATGGGTCACAGGAGTTCGTGCTGAGACAGAAATTTATGGAGGACCTATCTTTTGCTTTTCAACAGGCCTCTACTATTTTGACACGGATGGATGCGGTGGATCATGCTTGGGGCGATGCCTCTATCTATCAGAGTAGGGTGATCCAGCGTCTTGAGGTGTTGAGGCATGTGCCATTCCAGCCAAGCTGATTGATGGAGGTGTCATTCAGCGGTAATGAATCATATGATTTCTCTAAGTGGTATTCCTTCGCTATCACAGTATGGCTTCTTTGATGCGCATAAAAGCGGATTCAGCCAGATACACAAGGCTATGGCTAACATTATAGATGGAGTTCTAATACCTTCGAGGCTATATTTATAGGCGGTCAATCCAGATGAAGCTAATGTTGATAATTTGAGGGGTTTGGTTGGTTCCCTCTTCAGATGTTAAGACCTTTGTACAGGATGATTTCGAGAATACCGCTACATTCTCCACTTTGATCCAGAACACGCAGGACTCCTTAGCTGCTTGGAGAAAATCTTGTACAAGGCATGAGCATTCAGTCACGGTGTTAGAGTTTCAGTTAGATTGTGTTCCGCCTATTTCAGTTCATGAGGTTGAGGCCGTACTTAGCAGATTTGTTGAGTTGGAAGTCAGAGAGAAGGCCAATGGGAACGCGACTCACTGGATGAAGATCTCTTAGAAGACTCCACATGGAGCATTTATTAATTTTTTCTATTTTTGGGAGGGAGTGGGAATCTTTGATTCATTTAATGTACCCCTCCCTATTCTGGCAGTTTTTAGGGTTAGGGCTGAGGTGGCACGATTCTGGCCACTCTATTAATTGTAACCCTAGCCGTCTTTTGGGACTTGGCTAGCTATAAAAGGGGGAGTCCCCCTCATTTGTAAGGCATTAGAATTAGACTTACATTAGAATAGTAGACATTGAGAGCATTTCAGCATTAGAGCTAGATAGTGTAGCATTGTAGAGCATTTTGCACAATTTGAGAAGAGAGAAAGTTTTCCCTCAAAACTTTCTTTTGAGGAGATTGTTGTGTAACACATTTTATGATAATATATCTTTTCATTGATGATGGAATTCGTCTTGTCATGAAATGCTAGCAAGGTTTCTTCTTCCTTTCGTATCCAAGTAGTTTAAATTCATGCAAGTAGCTTACTTTGGTGTGTGGTGTTTTATTGAGATAGCTTCACTTTATTCCATACCACTAGCGGCTTGTTGATGATAAGTTCGCCTTGTGTGGTCAACTGGAGATTGTTTTGTGTTTAACTTCGGTTGTGGTTTACATACTTATATGCGTCGTTCTGATGGTGTATGTACATTAAATTATAACCTGAACATCTTTTGCTATTTCCCTTGAAGATTGCACCGATTTTACTGAGGCTGTCCGACGGAGGCTAGGTGAAATCCGGTTGAAGTCTATTGAAACAAAGCTCCACATATCCTGCATTTAGAATAGAGTGTTAGTTTCTTAGGCCTTACCCCCTTTTTACTTTCCGTACATTTCTGATTAGTTTTAGGAAAGGAACCACATTGCCAAATCATACACGTAGGAATTCCCTTCAAATTACATATCAGCTGCTAACTGTGAGAAGTCTGAACAATTACGTAAGTCCCCTCGTAAGAACACAGCAAAACACATCAACCAAACTGGGTCTATTCGCACTTAAGGAACCTTGGAGTTGAACATGCGAACTTTCTCGCAATCTTAGCGCATGGAATACTTTGATCAAGAGAGAACGGAGTAGCCCCAAAACTATTTTGTTCTGCTGTTTGGTATGGTCACAAAAATCACATCAACAGGAACTGGCGCTAGAAGGAGGGCCTTCCAAGGATTCTTCGCAGTGAAGCAATCATATTCAGAAGAAGGGATTTTCATCTAAAAGAAATTCATTGGAGAAAGAAATTATCATGAGTAAAGATGGTGCTACCGCATAGAGAGATATTCCCAGTGCTGCAGCCTAACTTGGGATTCAACGACGACCAAGAAGACATTCTTTCAGGATTGAACAATCTCGCTTGGAGGACAAAGGAGAGCTACGCCCAGTACATGAGAACTTGCTTCGTGTTGGAGGAAGAAGAAGAAAAGGCCATTGAAATTCAAGTTGCAATTGAAAGGAATTTGCTCGATCAAAGACTACCACTTGCTCCCCTTCCCCGCCGACAGTAATCAACTACATCCTGGATCGAATCAGTTCATTCTCACCCGATAAGTTGAAAAGAATTCTGAGGTCCACGCCAAGTTCATCCAAAGATTTTGTGGAGTTAGAATTGCCTACTCGAGCGAGAAAGAAGAAGGAAAGTCGTTCAAGTGAAGAAGTATTTTCAAACGAAGAAGCTCAGTCTAGTGAAGAAAGCGGAGAAGAGATTACAAGTTTGTTCCGAACTCCACCAAGTGTCTCAAGGTTTGCTCAACCTAGAACTGTTCAAGTTACTACACCTGTGTTCGTTCAGCAACCAGTTCAGGCTACCACAACCCCAGTAATTGTATATCAGAGGAGGTATCCAAATCAAGCAATGGCTCAACCAGGAGGTCAACCAGGAGGCCAACCAGCTCCTAACGGTGCTACGTGGCTAGTCACTAATCCTTCACCTCTTGAGTTTGCGGACTACCATGATATGCCGAAGAATCCGGAGCACTTCTGTACAAAGTATCAAGTCCATGATCCGAACCGTTCTGCTGAGGATGACATTAAGATGTTCGAGGATCATTTGCGAAACAGGCAAATTGCATACGCAAATGTGGCTTGCAGATTGTTCCCGTATTCCTTGGGAGAAGAAGCACATTTCTGGTTTATACACTTACCAGTTGGATCCATCAGAACATGGGAGCAAATGAAAGAGGCTTTCATTGGGAAGTTTGGTATTCCTATCACCCCAGTGGAACTCTTCCGCCAGTTCACGGAAGTAAGAAGACAGGACAAAGAGCCTATTCATGCCTTTAACAAAAGATTCCAGAAGGCTCTCACGAGGTTACATACTCCGTACATTGTTCCCGATGCAAGGGAAAATTACTATGCAGCCTTGGACCCATTAACCGCAATGTTTGTAAGACAAGCTCATCCCATTCCAGCGGATATGAACCAAGCATATGCTAAGGCGGTTGAAGTAAGTCAGAATATGGGCCAAAACATAACTGGACCTTCTTTGTACACTGGCTTGGTCACCACGAACAATCAAATGCAGACTCTTACTCCGGCTTGGAATCAGCAGATTCCATCATTGAATCCAGTTCCGCAACCAGCATATCATGTTACACCACCATCTGACCAATTGATTCTCCATCCTGGGGTACCTCTATCCCAGACTCCAGCTACACAGCCTGTCTATCTCCAGAATACAGTACCTGCAGCAAGGACACAAGAGGAGAGAGATGAAATGAAAGAATTAGTAGAACAAATGAAAAGGTTGTCATCTGAGGTGACTCACCTCAGAAATCAAAATAACCAAATGCAATCAATGATAAAGAATTATCAGGCACATCCAGGTGCCAATCGAGGATATCAAAATAATCCTCAACACCATCAAGATGCCCATCAAGGACATGGACATGATAACAGCCATGGGTATCGAAATAATAATCAAGGATATCAAAAGAGGTCCTGGAATACTGGACCTAACAATGGAGGAGTTCCATCACCGCTAGATAACCCGCCTCCTCCAGAAAATCGTCCCACGGACAGAGTATTTTTGGCAGAAGCTGCTATGTCCAGATGGTGTCGGCTTCACAATACAAGTCAGCACTCAGAATTACAATGCCATGAATTTCAAGTCACTACTGATATCTTTAAAGGAGAAGTGAAAAGCACGGAGGGTACTGAGAATCCTCCAACCACTGGGTATGAGATTGTCCCAGTGCAAAGATATGACCAGGCATTAATCATAGAAAATGTCAATCTTGTGTCTGAATATCAAAGCTACGCGCCACCGGAAGTTAATTACAGATTTCCACCAGCTTCGGCTAATGGTCCCGTGGAGGCGCCAGACGCTCAAGTTTATGAGGAAGCTCAAGTTTATTCAGAGGCTCAAACGTATTCAGAGGTTCAAGACAGTTACCCAGAGGAGCCATTTGACCAAGGTAACTACGTTTTCCCACCTCTCGACAATAGTGTGTTGGTAGGAGGAAGTAGAGAGGTGCAAGCATTTCAGACTGCCGAAGGAGCAGCACCCAAGGTGTACCAGAGGACCTATCATCAAAAAGAGCCTTTGACGTCCTCAATTCCTCCAAATAATTTTGCGACCCCGCCGAATCCAAGTGCCAGCAACAATCCAAACTTACCAAGGGATTCTCCAGAGTACAGACAACAAAATGTGACACAGAATAGAAATGGACAGCAGACTGTCCAGCAACAGCCCGTTCACGTAATGCAGCGTCCTCAAAGGGACAATCTTCCAAGAGATGAAATGAAAAGATTAAGTTCCTATGTGCTAGATGAAGTTAAGAAGATAAAAGTCAGCCTTCCCTTGTATGAGTTGATGAAGATCTCAGAAGTTAGAGACACGATTTTGGGAAGTCTCTATGAAACACCGGCTGTGAAAAGTACACCTCAAGAAGCACCTAGTTCATCAAGGAACCCTCCAATCAACACACAGTCACGTCCCATGCAGAGTGCAAACATGGTAGAAGAAGTGCCTTACGCGCCTTTTAACGCTTGGGAAACTCCACGGCAGTCGCAAGGTTTTGTGGGGGTAGTACAAGGATCCTCGAGTGAACCCGAGAAGCCAAGAACTGAAGACAAGAGAAGAGTCGGATTCAATTTGCCCACAGAGCAAAAACAAGAACAGACACAGAAGGTCACCCGGGATAATCAGATTTCACAATGGGATGAAAAGAATGAAAGAAAGAGCATTGTACCCGAGGAAAGGAAGAAACCAGTGGTATTCTACCAGGGGAAAGATGAACCAGCCCCGTTCTTGGTATCAGTTAGAATTTTTGGGAAACTATTACACAATTGTTTAATTGATTCCGGTGCTTCTAGTAACATTATGCCATTAAAGGTGTGTCAAAGGTTGGGTATAGTCCCGTTGCATACTACAAAGAAGGTGACCCAACTAGACAAAACGGAAGTACCTGTAGTTGGAGAGCTGAATAATATTCATATGCAGTTGTCAGCTGATCCCCGAATCCAGAGCTATATTGACATATCAGTGGTCGACATACCGGATGGGTATGGCATGTTGCTGAGCCGAGACTGGGCAAGAAAGTTAAATGGATACATTGCAACGGACTTCTCTCACATGTGGCTTCCATGGAAGGGAGTCCCAAATCAAATCAAGATTGATAGTACACCAAGGTTGAAGTTGATGATCACGGAATATGGAGAAGATAATGAAATCATGTTTGTAGAGACTGACTTAGGCTCGTACAGGCCTGTTAAGCAAGAAATATTGATGCTGCAAAGTGCAAATGAGGGAAAATGTTTTGAAAACGCCACTTCCACCGAAGTGTTAATTGAAAGTGACTCAAGTGATAGTGAAGGTGGAGGGACTTTTGAGAATTTCAGGGACTTTGTCCTGAACAGTGTGAAACAGGAAACAGAGTTAGGAAAAGATGCTTCAATCAAAAATCTGCTGCTTCCCAATTGGTGCAGAATACACGAAGCATTTCATTCAGAGATCACTTGTGCCATGTGCAAAGTGGCACTAGAGCAAGTTGCAAGGCTCGTTCCCCATACCTCCTTAACAGAAGAACATCAGAAGATGAATGAAGAAAAGGAGATTTTAATAGAAGAACATCAGAAGATGAATGAAGAAAAGGAGATTTTAATAGAAGAACATCAAAAGATGAAGGAAGAAAACAGTGTTTTGATAGAAGAAATTGTAAAAGATGATACCACTCAGTCAAAGATTGAAGAAAAGACTCCAGAGGTCTGCAATCAAGAAGAAACATGTGATCAGTCTCTCAGCACTCCTACAAATAATCAAGTGTGGACTTTAAGGTTCGATGGATCAAAGTCAAAGAAAGGAAATGGAGCAGGTTTTGAATTGGTTAGCCCAACAGGAGAAGCTTATTTGGGTTCCTATAGGCTCCAGTTTTCATGCACCAACAATGTTGCTGAATATGAATCCCTGATCCATGGATTGCTCCTTGCAATTCAGAAGGGAGCTAAGGTTGTACATGCTATTGGAGATTCTGACATAGTGGTCCGCCAAGTAAGGAAGCAGTTCGCCTGCCACGACAAGAGATTGAGCCGTTACCGGAATAGAGTTTGGGACTTGATAGAAAGTTTTGATGCGTTCAACATAAAGCAAGTATACAGATCTAAAAATACCGTTGCAAACTCTTTGGCACAAGCTGCTAGTTCTTTGGAGCCATTGGCAATGGAAGGATTGAAGAAATTCACAGTGGAGTTGGTTTCAACCCCGGCAATCCCTGATAACATAAAGAATTTCCAAGTGTTTGATGACGACAAGCAGATTCTGGACTTTCTCACAAACTCGGGAGTGTTTGAAGCACAAATCATTGATGAGGAAGACACGGAAGAAGCTGAATACGACACGGAAGGAATTTTGAATTTGAAGACTAACGTAATTCCAAAAGGAATGGTTGAGTTAGAAAGGCTATTTGATACTGACAGATTAAGCAGAAATCAAAGCACCCAAGGCAATGATTGTGAACCTGTCAATCTAGGAACAAATGAACAAGTGAAGAACGTTTTTATTGGAAAGGTTTGTACACCTGAAGAGAAAGAAGGCATCTTAAAGGTCATGAAAGAATTTCCAGAAGTGATAGCCTGGGGATATGAAGACCTCAAGACATATGATACATCACTGATTACACATACAATACCATTAAAACCAGGCAATAAGCCATTCAGACAAAGACAGAGGCCAGTAAATCCATTGCTGGAACAGTTGATTTATCAGGAAGTCAAGAAACTTCTTTCAGCCAGGATTATTTTTCCAGTGAGGCACTCCACGTGGGTCGCCAATCTTGTACCAGTTAGAAAGAAGAATGGAGAGATAAGGTTATGCGTCAACTTCCGCAATTTGAACAGAGCCTCTGAAAAAGATAACTACCCCTTGCCTTCATTAGATGAAGTCTTGCAAATAGTGAATGGCTCACAAATGATGTCCTTCTTGGACGGATATTCGGGCTATAACCAGGTGATGGTTGAACATGAAGATAGATTGAAGACAGCGTTCACCACAAAGTGGGGAACCTTTGCCTACAGAAGAATGCCTTTTGGCTTAATCAACGCAAGGGCCACTTTCCAGCGAGCAATGGACATCGCTTTTCGAGATCTTGTCGGAAAGTGCATCATAATTTACATGGATGACTTAACAGTGTTCTCAAAGAAAAGAGGAGATCACGTTGAAGATTTAAGAAAGATATTTCAGAGATGCAGAAGATTTGGTGTTTCTCTGAATGCTAAGAAATGTATATTTGGCGTCACCGAAGGCAAACTGTTGGGTCACGTCATCTCAGAGAAGGGCATATCAATTGACCCTGAACGTATTGAAGCTATCTCAAGGATTGGTTTGCCAGGCACTCAGAAAGAATTGAGGTCATTCTTCGGCAAGATCAATTTTGTCAGAAAGTTTATAACCGGGTTTGCTGAAATAGTGAGGCCACTGAATGCAATGTTGAAGAAAGATGCAAAGGTTGAGTGGACTCCACAGACTAGAAAGGCTTTTGATGAAATTAAGCAAGCTATAGTGGACGCTCCAGTGCTGGTTAGTCCAGACTACACAAAGCCTTTCTATTTATATTCATTTGCCTCAGAGCACACCTGTGCAGCAGTACTGACTCAAAGAACTAAAGAGAAGGATGAACATCCAATTGCTTTTATGAGCTCACCGTTGAAAGAGGCAGAACTAAGATATCCAAGCATTGAGAAGCAGGCCTATGCTTTAGTGAAGGCCGTCAAGAAATTTAGACATTACATCTTGAGGAGCAAGATCCATGCGATTGTTTCTGATGCCACGGTGAAGATTTTGTTGATGCAGAATGAGTTAGGTGAAAGAAGAGGAAAGTGGGTTGCCACTTTGCAAGAATATGATATAGAAATACAGCCTATGAAGTTGGTCAGAGGACAGGCTTTGGCCCAGACGATCGCAATGGTCGGTCCAGAGTTGGTTCAACAGGCTTATGTGTTAGAGGAGGTGTCTCCCGGAGAATGGTACGATGACACAGTATATTATTTGCTGAATCATAGATGCCCTCGCCATTTGAATCCAGTGCAGCGGAGTGCATTAAGAATGAGAAGTCAGAGATTTATGCTTCAGGGATCAGTCCTCTATAGGAAGAATTATGAAGGGATATATTTGAGATGTGTAGGAAATCAAGAAGCTAAACAGCTAATGGAACACTTTCATGAGAAGTTTGGAACGGGACATGGAGGAAGTCTAGCCACGGCCCATCAAATCCTGAGAGCTGGATATTATTGGCCCACGCTTTTCAAAGACACGTATGAACATGTGAGGGCTTGTCACGTATGCCAGACAGCAGCAAATAGAGGAAGACATCCCGCTATGCCTTTGCAACCAGTGATTGAAGTGAGACCTTTTGCAAAGTGGGGTTTAGATTTTATTGGTATGATCAATCTGCCGTCATCAGGACAACACAGATATATTTTGACAGCGACAGACTACTGCACTAAATGGACAGAAGCTCAGGCCCTGAAGCAGTGCACGTCAAATATGGTTATCAGGTTTCTTGAAGAAAATATTGTGACAAGGTTTGGATGCCCCCATGTTTTGGTCAGCGACAATGGTTCGGCTTTCTCATCGCTGAAGTTTTCCAATTGGGCTTTTGAGTACGGAATTACATTGAGGTTTTCCTCCAATTACTATCCGCAAGGGAATGGACTGGCAGAGTCCACCAATAAGAACTTATTGAATGCCATCAAGAAGTTACTGGACAAGAATCCGAAAGATTGGCATACGCAGTTGAGGTTTGCTTTATGGGCAGACATAATAAGAACGAAGAGTTCCTTGGGAACGTCACCCTACCATTTGGTTTATGGACAGGATCCAGTTTTTCCAGTCCAGTTAAGGATCCCTACTCTCCAGTTCATTCAAGAATACCTCGAAGGAGAGGATCAAGTTCAGACAAGATTGTCTCAATTAATGCACTTGGAAGAGAAAAGAGATGAAGCTCTTGAGAATCTAACAGAACACCAAGCTATAGTGAAGAGATGGTTCGATAAACAGGCAAAGATCAAGTCGTTCAGGATTTCTGACTTGGTTTTATATTGGGACAAGGCCCACGAGAAGAAAGGTGATCACGATAAGTTTGATAAGTTATGGTTGGGCCCGTATCAGATTTCTGAAATCCTTGGGGATAATGCATTCAGATTGCGTACATTGACAGGGGAGGATGTCCCGTTGCCCGTCAACGGACAGTTCCTCAAGCATTATTTCCAGTCCTAGGTTCTCTCTGAGAGCCTGCTTTGTAACATATTAGGTTAGATTTGCTTTCCCATTTGTTTGCTTTCCGTTTGCTTTTCCGGTTTTTCCTTTGTTTTGGTTTTGGTTTGTTGCCCTTTGGGTTTTTGGTTTGGCGTTGTTTCCCTTGAGTTGTCCGCTCAAGTGGTTTTGGTTTGGGAATGGGCAAGGATTTAGGGTTTCCCGTTGCGAAGGGGGGTGATGATGGTTTTAACTTACACAACGTGGTTTCTTTCACTGGAATTTGCATAATTTTGAAAAGAACTAAGGCTGTTTTCCTCTTGTTATCATCCAGTTGGAGATTGAACTCGTCTCGGGAGGTTAATCCGTTATTGTGTCTCAACACACGAGTCTAAAGACCTTAAAAATCTTACCTATCTCCACTCTGAGTCATTTTGGTTTCTTGGGAGGAGTCTTAGCAGGTGAAAATCTTACATCTTGCTTCAGCGCCACTGCAATTCTCAAACCCATTGGAGGCTTCATTGCCTGCCAGCCAATTGAGGAATTGACGGAGAAATCAAATGATGAAAAGAAAATGTGCTTAAAAGAAATATCTGAAAAGAAAAGAAAAGAAAGAAAAAGAAGATGAAAATGAAAGAAATATCATGAAATATTGGTTTTGGGAACATACGAGTAACTCCACCGGGGCTATGGACGCCCGGCCGGCAGTGGAGCAATATTCATGAGAATTGTAGCGATAACCTCGTCGGGGCTATGGACGCCTGACTGGCAGCGAGGCAATGTCCAGGATGCTTTTGAAGTGAAGATATTTATATAACCTACTGCGACTGATTCCGAAAGTCGATATGGTTTAGAGATGGAACGACTGCACACACTCACAGGGTTTTAGATGAAAGTGTTCTGATCCAATATCGGATTCTTCTCCCCTTTTGAGTAAGTGTCCTTTCCGTATGATGGTTTGAGGAAGACTAATCTGAGTTCAATTCTTAAAGTGTTTTTCAACACTTTCCCGTGGAGTCGCCAGATGTTGTGACCTTTTCACACATCGCCCCATTCAAGATGGGGACCCCCTAATTTTTGCTCCGTTCCGGTCTTTTGGCTTGGGTTTTCTTCTCTCTCTCTCGCTCTCTCTCTTCTGGTGTCCGTCTTTCGGGGGGTTGTGTCCGTCATTGAAGCTTAAAACGCTAAAATATTCGCCAAGTCTGAAATTAGGGTTTTGAACTTTTCCTCGGGTCAATTCAAGGTCAAGTAAAGCGAGTAAATTGAAAATTGAACTTTAACGTTGTTGTCGCTAGACATCCAAAGCAGCTTCCAAACCCGCCATCGACCGAGGTAATTTACTATTTTAGTAAGTGTGGAAATCTGCGGCGCTCAATACCATTTTGAGATTCCGACCATTACACCGTGATTCGAACACATATCAGTTACCTATGCAAAATTTGAGCGAAAACTGACAACTTACTATTTTAGTACCCTGCTTCCTGCAAGACGAATTTCAGGGTCCAGATACAGAGATTTTCTTTGCATGTATGGATATTCCTTCTGGGTTTTTCAAGACCTTCGCGATGATGTAACATGCAAGCCGAGATGACCACTTTCAGGATTCAGCCTTCCGAGGCTATTTTTAGGGTTTGCATGTCGAGGTTTCTTTTGCATGTCGGGTGATTCCTGATGGGTTTTTCAAGAGCTTCGCGATGGTGTGACATGCAAACGGAGATTCCCACTCAGTAAGGAACTTGCTATTTTTAGCAGGTGTGTCCCGGCAGCCGCTTCCCAGCAGTTCAGATTCACGAGCTGATCGCAGTGTTGCAGAAACGAAGGTAAACGGAGATCTTTTGATACGCATGCAATGCAAATTAGGTTTTCCAGCTTCAGAGCCTAAAAATAGGCATCAAAGGTCAAAATTCGAACCGCGTAAAACCATCATGATCACTGCTCTTCAAAGTTAATATCCTCACCGTGAAATTCCCCGTCAAACTGAAAGTAATTTACTATTTATAGTAAGTCAAATTGGAAACGTGCTAAAAATAGTAAATCAGTTGCATGCGTCAGTGTCAGCCAACAGGTCGTGTGGTGAGGATCGCCTCATTCAAATTTCAACTCGATCGGAGCTTGGGAGCTATCAGAAACATGAGCTTACTATTTATAGTAAGCCACCTTCAGAAACAGGCTAAAAATAGCAGGGTGATTAAAAATGGCAGTGTCGACAGGTTGATAAGATTATGAAGAAGCTATGTTTAAAATTTCAAGTTGATCTGAGCTTCAGAGGCGCAAATTCAGAGAACTTACTATAAATAGCAGGGCACGATACTGGCGAAGGATGATGAAAATTTGTCTAAGTCTGGAGTCTCGTCCAGCAGGCCTGGTAAAATGCGCCCATCTCAGTTGGAGGCATAGAAAATTCTAAGTATGGCGTTCATCCTGCTCAGGGGTCAAAATGCGCCCAAGGCAAGGAAAGGTCAAAGAAAGTCAACGATCTTCGTCCTGCTGCCAGGCCAAAATGCGCCCAAGAAGGAAGGGGAAAAGTTGAAAATTTTCTAAGGCATGAAGGAAATCCGCCACCCTCATCCAAATGCGCCCAAGATTACAAGTTCATCCTGTACACAAGGTGAAATGCGCCCAAGGTTGTAGGAGTCAAACAGGTCAAACGTTTTTATCCTCCTCACCCTCTAAAATGCGCCCAAATGCATGCATGTGAGGACAAAATAAAGAAGGCGAAGAGTCACTCTTGAGGCGTTGTCTTGAGCTTATCCACTAGACACATCAAAATGCGCCCAAGGGGAAAGAAAAGTCAAGAAGTCAAAGATCTCGTCCTCCTCTCTATACAAAATGCGCCCAAACTTGTGCATGTGAAGACAAAAATGTAGAAGATGAAGGGTCACAAGGCGTGGTGGCAAGTTTGTCCTCCTCCTACATGAAAATGCGCCCATGTTTGGATGTGAAAAGTAATTAAGGGTGGTAATTGAGGTGAAGAATATTACCAAGGCATGGTGAAAGGTGTAAATGTTAGGCGTTATCCTCCTCCACCCTCAGAATGCGCCCAAGGTGAGTTAGGCGTGATTTTTCTCCAAGAGTGTTGGGAGTCATAAGGCATCAAAATATTTGAAGGTGTTGAGAATAAAATGCTAAGTGAATTGTGCGCCTAGAGGGAGATGGGAGTCATAAGGCGTTAAAATATTTGAAGGTGTTGAGAATAAAATGCTAAGTGAATTGTGCGCCTAGAGTGAGGGGAGTTATAAGATGTTAAAATATTTTCTAAGGGGTGATTTTAGAATATCTTGAAGGCGTTGAAATACTTGAAGGTGGTGGAAATAAAATAAAGTGTGCTAGGCGCCTCAAGTAGAAAAGTGAAATATTTTCTAAGTGTTGGAGAACTCCTCTAAGGCGTTAGAAATTTTAATAAAATTGCCTTTCAAGTGTGAAGTATGAAGTGAGAAATAAGGCGTGCCGGGAATGAGTAAATTCTTCCAAACGAAGTTGATAAAAAATTCCTCTCCACTGGCAAACAAAAAATTTTTAAGGCAAGTTCTCAAAATGCAAGATGATTAAAATATTTCTAAGGCAAATTATTTTCTTCTTAGAAAATACGCCTAGAGCCTCAGGGTGGTGAAGTTTTCCGGAGCACGAGCAACTTTCCTCAGAGATGCAGTCAGAGATGATGATATTGCAAGGTGATTCAAATTTTTCAAGAAGTCAGAGCAACACAGAGTGATCACAGGCAAAGAACGAGTTTAAATGATGAAAATAACATTTTTCTAAGGTTCAAAATTAAAAAATTGAATGAACCCGTTCGTTGGGTACCCATGAATTTGAGACATTCTGACGAAAATTTTCTTCTGGGTACTGGACGTTTGTGATGAATGGTGAATTTCCAGGTCTTTCAAGCTTCGCCGACACTTTTTCAGTGAAGATTTTAATCAATGCTCAAATTGTGAATTTTCATAAGGGAGAATTTTAAATTTTCTGAGGCAAAAATGAATAAAATGTGTTTTCAAAGTGAATTTTCTTCGAACAATGAATCTGAAGGGAGTTGCCTAGATAATTTTGATTAAATTCTTCGAAGATGAATTTTCCAGAGCAGAAGAAAAGTTGAATTCGATTTCAAATGACAGAGCTCCGGCTGGTGAGTAAAAAATGATGAATTTAAATTAATTTTTCGAAAAGGAATTCAAAAACGCCAGTCAAAGTCAAGTTTCTAGAAGAATAATATTCGCGACGACTGGAGACAAGTGTCATAAGCACCAGAGAGGGAAAGTTCGAATTCTTGAAGTTGAGTAGTGGAGTTTAATGGCACTGGCTAAAATTAACTTCTTCTAGAATTCGAATTCTAGCTATAAAATGAGCAAGTTTTTCACTTGTTTTCACAACTGAAGAAGGCGAATTTGCTCTGAGAGTGAGGCATTGCAGTGAGTTGCTGAGGCTTGAAGGAATTCAAAATTTGCTAAGTCTGAGTGAGTTGCTGAAGCTTGAAGGAGTTCGAAATCTGATTGTTGCTGAGAAGGAGACGCCTTGAGTTGCTGAAGTAGAAGTGCGCACTTGCTGGTTGGAGAGTTTGAAGTTGTTGAAAGCTTGAAAGGTACGACTTGCTGGTTGAAATTTGTTTGAAGTTGCCAATAAAAGAGGACGCCTTGAAGTAAGTTGCTAAGAACTTAGAAGTACGAGCTTGCTGATTACTAATTGCTGATTGCTAATACGAAGTCATAGAAGTTGAAATTGCTGATTGCTGATAGTGAAGTGAAGCCATCAAAGTCTACTTAGAAATCTATTCTAAGTATTGAAATTCAAGAGAGAAGCTGAGGTTTGCAAACACGAGAGTTATTGCAGCTTCTAGAATTCGACTGCAGCCCCTATACAATGCCTTATTTTATTAAATTTAATTACTGATGAATGTTTGTTATGTTGCAGATGGCTGAAGCGAGGACAACTGGAAAGGACAATGGTGCCTCAAGACAAGCTATGATCAAGAAGCTCAGCAAGACATTCATGCCAGAGTCTAAGTTTATTTCAAAGCTGGGCAAGTTGACAGACACTAACCTGGGCTCCGTCAACCTAGAAACCTTCAAGAACAGGCTGTTTGGAATTGGAAGTCATCGGGCTTCAGCTACTTCGCACAACATCGTCCGGCGGGCTATATGTACCGCTGGTTTTCCGCCAGCCTATACAAAGGTTCGGAGCTGATAATGGAGGCGCTTAACTGCTACGAAGGAACACCGGGTCGATCATGTCACCAGATGGCCGCGCTTGCCAATCTCACCCGCGCCATTGGTGAAGCTTTCGATCCCGGTGCACAGTGAATATGATTTACAAGTCCAGGGAGCGAGCGGAGCGGATGTATGCTTCAGCTTTCGAGAGATGCATGGATACAATTAACACCCACTGGATGAGCACTCCTAAGCCATCTCGTGCGAAGTTGCCAAAACAGATCATAGCGGAGGACCTGAAACAAGAATACTGTGATCTCATCATGATGCTGAGCAGGGTTGGTGGTTGCCCACAGTCCTACATTTTTGAGCCTTGGATGTTTTATTACATCAACCTGGTGCTAGAGGGCAAGGATTATGTCAATTGGGCTGAGATGATAAGCGACAATATACATGAGCAACTCCTGAGCTTGAGGAGAACGAAGACATTTTATATGAGCTCCTATCTCATTTATATGTTGGCACGAATGACGAGGTACAGGGGGATTTCTTACAAGGAACCCGTCGGTTGTGGCTCCCACCAGTTCAAAATCCATGAGGCGTGTACACAGTTGCACCTTTCGAGCACAACCTACTACAAACGTGTCAACGATTCATTCACCATGTACATCACGAGGCTGCTTCAGGAGAGGTTACATCACAGAATCTCTAAAGATGCCCAGGAGCTGATTGAGAGGTATGGGTGCTGGTTTATTCAGTTTCCAAGATTTTCATACATTAAGCTGCAAGGATTTTCTTCATACCCTTATAGGCTGCCTAAGTACCCAACAGATAAGATAATAATGCTAGAGATATCCAGACAGTTGCTTGCCTTTGACAAAATTCAAAAGAAGAAAAAGAAAGGAGGCATAGAGTTTCCAATTGTGATGGGAAACTCGGATGAGGTGTGTCCTTCGATACAGGCAGCTAGAGAAGCTGAAAGTGAGCTTCAATTTTACCACTTCTCATATCATACAAGTAGACAACACTATGACCCGCATCATAACATCAAGTGGGTGTTGTCAGAGGAGTTCAAACATAAGGCCACCATAGAAGATTATTGGGCCGATGCAGTTGATGAGATTGAAGTAAGGAAGAGAATGTTTTCTCGGTTGCCGATTACTCTGATCAGGGAATGTGAGGTTGTTCCAGTTCCGGACCAGGTCAATGAGGATATGGATGTTGTGCATCCAGATTATGCAGCTGTTCGAGATACTCCACTTCCACCCATAGATTGGTCAGAGCCCGAGGTTGCAGATTTGGATACTCTTTCCATCCCAGTTATGACATTCACCAGGGCATGGGTTGACAGGAGAGTGAACAGATTGAAGAGTAGGTCAATTGCCTTGACTTACAATATGATGGGAGATAACATGACGCCCACCACAGGAAGAAAGAAACAAATTACACGAGGTCCAGAGTCCAGAAAGAAAGAAATAGTTCAGCCAGAACCTCCACGAGTCACAGTGGCAACACCCTTGGAGACACGTTCTCCAAGCATACAGGAGGGGTCTTTGTTTGCTGATCAAAGGATTGCAGTGAATCAGGTACCGGTAGTACAGGATGATATTCAGCCTCCACGGAGGGAGTCGATTGGCCAGAGTGCCAACGTACCTGTTAGGATTGATCAGCAGGATGATGAGGGGACTATTACTGACCCTCAGTTTCAGCAGGAGTTAGAGGAGGCCATGAACGATGGCGATGATGATGATATAGTGTCAGGTGATACTCCGCCACTTGAGGACAATGAGGCTCGCCAGAATGAAGAAGAAGTTGAACAGGTTAGAGAGGTCGAGGCACAAGAGCAGCAGCCCTTCGATATACAGTATGAGGTGCCCGATTGGCTTAAGAATAGAATGAGAAGAAGCCCGAGTGAGGAGATGGATCCAGCAGTTAAGATGGAAGAATTTTTGAACCGGATCAGTGCTCCTCCACCGAAGAAGAAGGCAAGAAAGTTTTCGAAGATCTCCACTGATGAGGATGGCTCTCGTACTCTTCACGTTGCTGTCCCACGAGTCGAGTGTGACCGGAATGAAGCAGTTCCTGAAAATTATGCGGTCACCACTCTAGATTTGGGATGCCCTACTGGTGCTCAGATTGTTGAGGAGTGTGATAACTCCTTCCTTGCCCTCAAGGATAGGTTATTCAAGAAAGAAGGGAAATATAAGAAGTTGAAACGAGAACACAAGGCCTTGATTGGATATGTTCAGCAGTTGTCTCGTTCTCGAGGGCAGGATGTACCAGTGATAGAGCCTCCAGCAGATATTCCTAGAGAGTCGATCAGCGGCTTGGTAGAGTTGGGGAGGATGGCACAGGAGGCAGACAAATGGGTCACAGGAGTTCGTACTGAGACAGAGAAATTCATGGAGGACCTATCTTTGCTTTTCAAATGTGCCTCTACTTCATTTTGACACGGATGGATGCTGTGGATCATGCTTGGGGCTACGCCCCTATCTATCGTGAGTAGGTGATCCAAATGCCTTGAGGTGTTGGGAGGCATGTGCCATTGCAGTTTGCCGATTGATGGAGGTGTCATTCAGAGAATGACCGATATGATTTCTCTCGGTGGTATTCTTCGCTATCACAGTATGGCTTCTTCGAGCGCGCACAGCGGATTCAGCCAGATACATAAGGCTATGGCCAACATTATAGATGGAGTCTCGTAATACCTTTGAGGCCATATTTGCTAGGGCGGCCGAATCCGCATGAAGTTAATGTTGATAATTTGAGGGGTTTGCTGGTTCCCTTCTTCGCAGATGTTAAGACCTTTGTACGTGATGATTTCGAATAATGCTTACATTCTCCACTTTGATCCGTAATTACTTGTGACTCCTCTTAGCTGCTTGGAGGAAATCTTGTACAAGGCACGAGCATTCAGTCACGGTGTTAGAGTTTCAGTTAGATTGTGTTCCACCTATTTCAGTTCATGAGGTTGAGGCCGTACTTGGCAGATTTGTTGAGTTGGCAGTCAGAGAGAAGGCCAATGGGAACACACTACTGGACGAAGATCTTCTAGAAGACTGAATATGGAGCATTTATTACCTTTTTCTATTTTTGGGAGTGAGTGGGAATCTTTGATTCATTTAATGTACCACTCCCTATTCTGGCAGTTTTTAGGGTTAGGGCTGAGGTGGCACGATTCTGGCCACTCTATTGATTGTAACCCTAGCCGTTCTTTGGGACTTGGCTAGCTATAAAAGGGGGAGTCCCCCTCATTAGTAAGGCATTAGAATTAGATCAGACATTGGAATAGTAGACATTGAGAGAGCATTAGCATTAGAGCTAGATAGTGTAGTATTGTAGAGCATTTTTGCATAATTTGGAGAAGAGAGAAAGTTTTCCCTTTGAAAACTTTTGAGGAGATTGTTGTGTAACACATTTTATGATAATAGATCTTTTCATTGATGATGGAATTCGTCTTGTCATGAAATGCTAGCAAGGTTTCTTCTTCCTTTCGTATCCAAGTAGTTTAAATTCATGCAAGTAGCTTACTTTGGTGTGTGGTGTTTTATTGAGATAGCTTCGCTTTATTCCATACCACTAGCGGCTTGTTGATGATAAGTTCGCCTTGTGTGGTCGACTGGAGATTGTTTTGTGTTTAACTTCGGTTGTGATTTACATACTTATATGCCGCTCATGGTGTATGCATGTTAAGTCATAATTTGAACATCTTTTGCTATTTCCCTTGAAGATTGCACCGATTTTACTAAGGCTGTCCGACGGAGGCTAGGTGAAATCCGGTTGAAGTCTATTGAAACGAAGCTCCACATATCCTGCATTTAGAATAGAATGTTAGTTTCTTAGGCCCTAAACCCCCTTTTACTTTCCGCACATTTCCGATTAAGCCGAAAGGAACCATTATTGCCAAATCATACTTAAAATCCCCTTCTTCAAAAATCATACCACCGTGTTAACTGTGGAGAAGTCTCGGAATAATTAATGGGAGTCCTCGTAAGAACACAGCAAAACACATCAACCAAACTGGGTCTATTCGCACTTAAGGAACCTTGGAGTTGAACATGCGAACTTTCTCGCAATCTTAGCGCATGGAATACTTTGATCAAGAGAGAACGGAGTAGCCCCAAAACTATTTTGTTCTGCTGTTTGGTATGGTCACAAAATCACATCAACAGTAGTCTACTCCTCATTGCCACTCAATCAACTCTTGCTACATGAGCAACAACAAATTATCCAATCATCCAATCAATGTGAACAATCTTGTGAGCTGATTTTCGAGTATACATATTCAACATCTGAAAAGCTTCTTAGAGTGGCCTTTGATCAACAATCTAGGTTGATTGGTACAAGATCAACAACTGAGGGTGAAATGGAGAAAAGGAAATCTAGGGCATTACCTTTTTCCATTTCACACATGTGAATACAAATTGAACACAATGCTAAAACCATAGTGTAGATCTTGTCTTGAAAATCTGCAAAATAACTATGGCGGGTGCACTATACTTGCCACCAAAAACCATGTGACACTCTCTCATTTGTTTCTACAGAGATGGATCCCTTAGAAATTTTGAACGTTGGTCCTCTGAACAATAGAAAATGATATGTGATGCTAAGTGTCCTTTCATATTCCTTTTAAGCCATCACTTAAGCTAATCAAAGCTGACCATATGAGTCACTCATGTTGGAGAAATTAGGGAAATTAAGGACATCACTTGATAATTAATTAATTATCAAGTCCTTTATTACTTTATTCACTTAAGCTAAACTTAGGAGTGCTTTTTTATTATTAGATTGGGTTAAATATACGTCAAGTTGTCTCATTGCATGAGATTAAAACACTTGTCACAATCTAATCAAATCCTCATCTAGGGTTTGCTTTTTCCTTTTATAGGGATTGATCATTCATTGTAATCATAATTCACATTCATTTCTCACTGCAAATGCATATTAGATGCTTGTGTGGATCAACTTTTTCTCTCTCGGTTGCATAGCAAATCAGTTGCTTTGATCTCTCGTTTGTGATAGGAGTTTTGGTTGCAGGTGTTTTCTAGGAGTTGTGGGGTTGACTATCAACTCCAACTTGGTATCAGAGCACCAAATCTGTCCAAATTCTGAGAGATCCATCCTTGAGGAAAAAATTGTCTCATCTTGAAGCGAAATGGGCATCATCGTTGATTCCAAAACAACAAAAAACCTAAGGATCGCTTGTTTCATCAAATATGGAGCAATTGCTAAAATTTTTTTTTTTTTAGGGGTTTGAGTTTTCCATATAGAAATTTGTACGATCATAAGGCCTGTATGGACCCCAAGCAACCTACTCTGCCAAAAATTCATTCTTGACAAAACAGGCGAGTTAGAAAAAGTTTTAGGTTTTTTTTTTTGGTTCGAAACTTTTTTTTGCAAAAAAAAAGTCACAGTTTGAAAAAAAGCAAAGGTGCACGACTAATAGCCATACACTGTCCCATCGTCGTGGCCCTTGTTGTTGACTGTCGGTGGCGATTAAAAGCCTGCCAGGCGACTTTTTATAGCCATCGGTGGCCATTACACCATCGGCTGGCTGTGATAAAACATCCCTCGATGGCGAATTGCATCGCAAGGAATATTCCTTGCTCTAGAATATTTCAAATAATCGAAATTTGATCACACAGACTGGTGAATAAATATTTTGATCACCAATGAGCATATATTGACGGCGCCAAAATTTTCGAGGGCCAAATTTATTTCCAATTACAGAGGGGAATATTTCCTGAATATTTTGTGTTGACGTGATGTTGACGTCATTGTACGGCCTGCCCTCTTTGCCCCCCTCCTAGCATCATTTGTCCTAAAGGGTCTGCTTTTTTCTTTTTGGCATAACTTGGGCATATTGCGTTGAAATCGGGTAGACGAGACATCGTCAGAAAGCTGGTTCTGAGCTCTTTTTAGTGGTGTAAGTCTCATCATTAGATTTTGCTATTGGTTTATTTTATTCTTAGCCAAAGTCAGATCTTCGTTTTCCTCTTCTGAACTCATAATTTTTTGCTTGTATCTTTGATTTTCGCGATTCCAATGGTGTTGGAAAAGTATTTCAGAGCTCTTTAGATCCGTTCATGCACTTTTTCCAGAATCTGCCCTAGCTACATTTTATTAAGTTTTTTTGTGATTTCACATATCTATCAATTACTTGGACATTTTTGCATCGGGAAAGAATCTGTTTGTGTGAGATGACTTCAATTGATTTTCTTTACATGCATTGAGGTTATTAGTCTCTAATTTTATCATTTGAGGAAGTATCATGGTTTTTTCTGTTCATCTTGTGAGTCTTGGCGAAACAGCATCCTGACACATCTCATGTGGCTTGATCGATTGCCTTATCTATATGGACTCATACCTACACCAGACACACTAGGGAGTCATTTAGCATGAGGTATTATCAGTGATCATGTTGTAGGGGTTATATGTTCTAGTGTTGATCTTGACACTATGTGTGTTGTATCAAATATTGATTGTCCCACACACTTTGGATTTGATTTTGGGAGATCCATGGAGACCCTCACATCTCTCCATACCTAGAGGATCCTGCTGCAGATTGTCTCATCTCTCTTGCAGATGCAAATTCCATACCCTTTGATGATGATACTTTAGAGGAGCTTGAGTATATCATAGGTCTTGCATGTTCCGATGGTTCAAAGACCTATCTTCATGTTCTCACTTTTTAGATTGAGACTACATCATCATCTTTTGTTGTTCCTAATTAGCTTGGCATCACCACATCTTTTGCCACTATTGGTTCAGTGCAACAAGACCATCTTCTTTTAGACACAACTACTTAGGATTTCTATCTTGCAAACATATCATCCTTGTTTGTAGTCTTAGATTGTAGATTTGGAGGATTACTTTGAGGACATTCATCTCCTCTTTGTTGACAACCACATCAACACTGTTGGCCCACCATCTTCATCGCCTTTGCAACTTGTTCTCCATCAGTCTTCACAAGACCTTGGATTGGCATTATCTCTTTCCGACATGTGGACACTTGAGCACTTTTTAGAGGCACACATCATTTGGATTTGGATTCCTGATTCGCCCATCTTTTTGGATTGGCTTCTCCAATCACCAATGGATCTATTTCTTACTAAGGGGAGAAATGTTGTTTGCTGGCAATGGATTGTGTTCTGTCTTCAAGCCTTCATCATTGGCACATCAGCTCTTTCTTTATGGGGGGGATTCATATCCTTGTTTTCTTTCTCCTATTGGGGGGACATCTATAGTACTTATAAGATAGAAACAGTCCTTGGGGGGTCACATTGAGCCCTCCTATCCTTCTTTCACTAGTGCAATTATTTCATTTTCTCTCATTTGGAGAGGAGTTTTTCCCTCTTTCAGAGTGGATTTTTTCTCGTGTGGTTTTCTCTTCTTCTCTGGTTATGAGAGATTCATTTGTTTATACATGGGTATCTCATCAAGCCTTGTACCGGGGACCCATCCATGCATCCATCATTGCATTCTTCATCAGGGTTTTTTAGCTTCTCCCTAAGTTGATCTTAAGGGGGGTGTTGGAGTAATTAGGACATAACTTGATAATTAATTAATTATTAATTGATGTCCTAATTACTCTAATAACTCACACATTTTATCCTTCGACCTATGATATAGAGATACCTCACTTCCCCCAAACATTTTGCTTTGGCTGCCGATACTTAAAAGAAACCAGGCCCACCATTTTCCACCTAAGACCATGTAGCATTTTTCATTAGTCCCTTATGGTATAGGTCAGTGGGAGGAATCCATGCATCCATCCTTGATCAGTAGTGTCAAGACACATCAGGTCAGATGTACATTGAAATCTCTTCACTCATCTTTTGAACCCACACCTGGTTCCCTGAAAGGAAAATAAATCCAATGGCTAGGGGTAAAATGGGCAAACCCAAAGATACAAGCCACTACCATTTGCCATTTTTCCCATGCAAATAGAAATTGGACACACAGCCAGTGCCTATGATGAAAACTTTGTCTGTTTGAACACCTGCTGAATGGACAATGGGTCCAACATTAAGTCATTAGACAACTTGATAAGCCTTTATTTGTTCCTCATTCATAGGAACATGCAGGTATCCATGCACTTGCCCTCTTACTAATGAAAACAAAACACATCAGCTCAAGTGCCTTGTAGAAGGCTGCATAGGATTTGAAGATGTCATCATAGATTGATGGTTCTTGGGCTTTTGGAGAGTGAATTTGCACTGCACAGTCTAAAGACTAAAACTAGCAGGCTTCCAACACATGGTACTATAATGAACCATGCTTAGCTATGCAGCTTCCCACTCATTTTGAAAGGTTCAATCAACAACTTCCATCTGTACTTGCTCCCAATGACAACCTCCAAGTTGGATGACCATTGTGTCGATGACCTGAATTATTGCTGCCCTGCAGCAAGTGAATGAAGAAATGGTTGGAGCAATTAACTGCAGCCTGCAAAACTAGTTATTAGTCACCATTGCACTACAAAGAAAACACTTAGTGACTTAAGTACTGGGTAACTGCCTATTAAAATTCAACATGTGAATAGAACAAAAGTGCATAGGTGTTGTGACCTTTTCACACATCGCCCCATCGCTGATGGGGACCCCCAGTTGCCTGCTAGTTTTTAGGGTTTTGTCTCCTTGCAGCGGTTACGAGAGATCACTTTGCTTAGAGTTTCCAGTTAGTTCGTCGAGGGTTACCCGAACCAAGTCATTAATTCATGTTTGAATCAGTGCGTAGACGTCATGGGAGCGCTCAGAAGGCCCAAGAGACGAAGATCGACTGTGAATTCGGCCAATTCTGAGACTTCCTATTTTTTAGGAAAAGTTGCTTTTTCGATTTTTCATTTTTGGCATTTTTGGACCAAACAGGGTTCCCTATTTTTTAGGGTTGCTTTTTCTATTTTTAGAAAGTTTCTATTTTTGGAAAGTTTCTATTTTTAGAAGGGTCCCGAGTTCTGAAAACGCACTCAGAAGTCCGAAAAACTCACCAGAACTCTCAGAAAATCAAAAGTAAAAATTTGAAAAATTTGAAAAATTTGCAAGAAAAGTTCAAAAAAACGTTCGAAAAATCTGGAAAACCAGTCAAAAAAACCAGTCAAGATCGATCAGATCTGAAGGTGAAATCATGAAAATCAGTTCAAAAATGGTGGAGTTCATGAAGAAAATCTGTTCAAATCTAAAGAATTCGCCATTTCCATGGAAGAAGGATGAGGGAAGATGTTTAAGAATGTCAAGAAGATCATGGAAGTTCGCCAGCAGCAAAGAAGGATGTCCAAAGGAGCTTCAAAGTCTGCCTTAAGCTTGAAGGTATGTCCAAAGTCTTGACAAAGTCCGCCATATGCCAAATGCACATCCTAATGACCCTTGAAGTCCGCCCTTGCATGTCCATAGATGCTTCAAGGTCCGCCATATGCCAAAAGGGATATCCTTATCCCCTCCAAAGTCCGCCCTTGCATGTGCTAAGATGTCTCAAAGTCCGCCATCTTCAAAGGGAGACATCCCAAAGACCTTCAAAGTCCGCCCAACACTAGAATGCACATCCAAAAAGGTCACAAAGTCCGCCCTATGCTTGGAAGCTCGTCCAAAAGAGTCACAAAGTCCGCCCTTAAAAGGTGGGACTTGGCTGAAAGTCAAATAAAGTCCGCCTAGACTTATAAAGTAGAGGAAAATTAAAATTTCATTAAGTGTTGATGCCTACCAAGAGGGAAATTTCGAAATATGCTAAGTGTGAAAGCCTAAAAAGGTGGAAGGATAATTTTTGGCCAAACATTATATCATTTCCAAAGGATAAAACGATGAGAATAAGTGCTAAGACATCAAGGGAATTCGCCCTAGAAAAGAGGGACGTCCAAGATGCATATCCAAAGAGGAAGGATGTCCACCATGCACTTGGAAGAAGTTGGTAAAATAGCAAAGACATCCATGACGTCCGTCCAAGATGACAAGGAAGTCCGCCCAAGATGATAAGATGGCAAGATTTTTTTTTTGGCTAAGTGTCAAGGCCAAATCCAAAGAAAGTTCTAAAATTCGCCTAAGTATAGAGGCTAATGGATGAGAAATGAAGACGTTGGCTAGACATCCAGACATTTTTGAGAGGACAAATGCCAAGCTTGAAGGGACAAATGCTAAAGAATATCAGGATGTGGCAAGGAATGAAACGGAATATGCCTAACACGATGAGGGAAAAGAAAGGCAAAATTTGCCTAAGTATGGAAAATGCGAAGAAATTGTCAACTTTGGCTAAAGAAAAATGCACGAGGTAAAAGGAAAGGAAGGATCGTCCTTGACCAAAAGGATGAAGAATATGTCAGACGTCAGGAAAATTCAACCGGCAAAGACATTCGGACAACGATATTGCCTAGAAAAATTCGACCGAGCAAGGAAATATTTGACTTTGGCAGAGGAGAATAAGCTTAAAATCTCGCCTTGGCAAAGAAAAATGAGGATCTGGCAATGAAATTTTCGACGGAATGGCTTGAATTTTGGTTTGGCTAGACGAAATCAAGGACAAAATCGGAAAATACACTCTCAGCCAAGAAAAACGGAAGAACAATCGAGATAGCCATGGGTCCAAGACGAACGGGTTGGAATTAATTAAAATATTTTAATATTTTAATAATTAATTCTCAACTATTTGGAATTTAAAAATACCTTGGACGGAATCAAATTTGCCAGACACGAATCGGACGAAAATGAAGTATGCCAGGCGGAGATGAAATCCGGCAAGAAGAAAATTAAATTCACCACGAATTTAATTAAAGATTTAATGTTTTATTTAAAAATTCGAAAAATCAAAAAGATAAGCATTAAATGAAAAAAATCGAATTTTTGAAGATCAAGGAGATTTGTCCGGATAAGTTCGAGACTGAGCCTTGTCGGAAAATAAAAGGAAAGTTGCCTGTTTGGAAAATGAAAACAAATCGAGGATCGAGAAGAAAGATGGCAGTTGCTAAATCGAATTCAATCTTTCAGCATTATAATGAGTTTCAGCAACTCATTTTTCCACACACAGCTGAAGAGAAATTTGATCTTTCTCGAAATCGTCAGGCAATCAATTCATCAATAGGCAAAGTCGAATTGTCCAGAAGGAGAAACAGTGTTATGCTGAGGAATTTTTCGCGGGAAAAGAAAAAGAAAATTTTCAAAGCTGAATTCTTCTTGAAGAGGGGCGCACTTTTCAAAAAAATCAGATTTTTAAATCTGATTTACATTTGACGATCCTTCACTGAGGTTTGAGGATTGGTTAATTAAATTTGCTATCTTTTTATGCCCTTTCCTCTTGACGAAGTTCTGGCAAGAATTTTCAACTCCATCAAAGTCACTTTCAGCTTGCTTTTTCGCAATATTTTAATTATTTGAACAGCTGAAAGTTATTATTCTCGAATCCAAGGCACGAGGTTTAAACTATTTTAAAAGTCTTTTTATTAATGTTAATTTTATGACTGCAGGTTGACGGACACGGCAGGAGGATTATCAAGGAAGCTGAAAATGAAGTTCGCCAATAAGGGTGCCCAAAAGGAGACCAAGGTCATCTCAAAGTGGAAGAATGTTGTAGATACTGACCTCGGACATGTGGATTTTGACGAATTCAAGCAAAGAGTATACGGTCAGAAGGGACTTCCCACAGCAATAGCCATAAGAATGGTCAGAAACGGGATCTTCCAAGCAGCTGGATTCCCACCGGCCATGGATTGTGCTGAGTTAATGGTGGAATGTGCTCGCCATTATGATGCTCAAAAGAGACAGATCATCGCCCCTGACGGACGAGTCTTGGCACATTTGAATGAAGTTGTAATCCAAGAAACCTTTGGCATCCCTGAGCATTCAAGAACGGTCTATAAGACCAAAGAAGAAACCAAAATGCTATATGACAGCAAGGCAGATTTGTGCGCCACCACAGTCAACAAGGTATGGATGGACAAGCCAAAGCCATCAATCAAGAAGATGCCCAAGAGACCTCGCCGCACGGATTTCAAGGAAGATTTTGGAGATATCGTGCTGATGCTGAACAGGATCGCAGGCAATCCGCAAGGCGCCTTCTTTGAGAGCTGGATGTACTACTTCATCGACGAGGTCACCTCCGGAGTTAAGATGTTCAACTGGTCACGGATGATAAGTGACAACCTTCACGAGCAACTGATCAACCTTGAAGAGACTAAGTCTTTTCACATGAGTTCATATGTGATATACCTATTGGCCAGATCATACAGATATCCAGGACTGGTCTGCAAAGGCAGAATTGGCAATGGAGAGAACGAGCTCAGGCCTTACGACTGCTATCCTCAGCTCCAATTGAAAGAAAAGACTCACTTCAGGAGGGTGCATGATGCATTCCTAATGCATATCACCAGAAAGCTCCAAGGAGGAATACATCAAAGGCTGAGCCATGAAGCAAAAAGCCTTATTAGCAAATACGGGTCTTGGTTCATCCAATTCCCGAAATTCACATATATCAGGATCCAGGGATTTACTGGAAATCCCTATAAATTGCCTATCTATCCGACTAATCGGATGGTATTGCTCGAGGTTTTGAGACAATTAGAAGAGTACCAGAATATTCAGAGGCCGACCAAGAAAGCGTCCGTCACATTCCCTTTCTTCATCGGGAACATGCTAGAGTACTGCCCATCCGCCCAAGCAGCTGAGAGTGCACGGTTGGAGATCCAATGGTACCCTTTCACGGCATACAAGTCCAGGGTCAATTATGACCCACATCATAATATCCGGACAGTGGAAGGAAGGAGATATAAGCACAGGGCAGAACTGGAGGATTATTGGGCAAATGCTGCCGATGAATACGAGATCAGACGAAAGATGTGGTCCAGGATGTCCGTAGATTTCATGAGAACAATCGAGTTCTGTCGAGTGCCTGACCAGCTACAAGACGATGGAAACCATGTCCAGCCTCGCTTTGAGGAAAGCAGACCTCTCCCTCCAGTGAAGTGGTCAGAGCCAGAGCATGCAGACCTAGCCACCCTAATGAGGCCAGTGACGAAATATTCTCAGTGGTGGGTTGATGATCATGTTCAGGAATTGAGACAAAAAGGAATCACGCTCACATATGATCTGTTGAGCGAATCAGAATCATATTCCTCTAATGCCGGGGCATCCCATCAAGACTTGGTTGGGATTGGAGAGAAAAGAAAAGAAATGGTGCCAAGTGCAGAACCTGTTTCCAAGAAGCATAAAGGAGGACCTTCTCGGTCAGCGGCGTCCAGGAATGTTGACCATTTGGTGGCTAATATAGACGACTCCTTGGTTGAGATGCTCGAACCTCTTGCAGCTCAGGAAGTGAACAATGAACCTATCCAATTAGATGATGAAGAGCCTGCATCACCAACAGGCACAGAGATTTTAGGTTCAGACAATGAAGTGGAAGTCCAGGATAATGACTTAGAGGAAGGGATGATTTCCGCCCTCAGGGGAGTCATGGATGTTCCAAACGAGGACGAGGTTCAGGTCGAGGATGGCATTGAACAGTCAACCATTCCAGACTGGCTATTAGAAAGGATGAAAGTCCAGGTGCCTGCTGAGGCTCAACAGGAAGAAGAGGACGATACTGCCGATTTCTTGGCAAGATTAGAACAAGTTGCTACCAAGAAGCCCGCCAAGAAGTTTTCCACCATCCAGAGGAACGAGACAGGCAACCGTTCCGTGCACATTGCAGTACCTACAGTGGATAAGCCACAGGACGAAATCACTCCGCAGGAGTATGCTATCACCACTGTTGACCTTGGTCCGACCTCAAAAGGTCAGGAAGTAGAAGAGTTAGATAATTCCGTCTCGACCATTAAAGCGAGACTGGAAAAGGAAGTGACCAAGAAGAAAGAGTATAAAAAGGAGGTCAAACGTCTCAAAGAATATATACAACATTTGACCCAGCCGCTAGATCAAGGCAATGCAACTGTTCCTCCTCTCCTCAATTCATCACAGGAGATGACTCAGGAAGTTGAGCATGGAATGGTGACAGCCAGGGAAGCGCAAGACTGGATGGCAGGTGAAGGCATGGAAGCTGCCTTGTTCATGGAGAGGTTGGCGCTTGCTTATGGACGAACCTCTTCGTTTCTTTCTAGGTTGATGGATATGGCAGAGACATGGGATGGTATCCCGGATATGCAAGAAAGGCTTATTCCGAGCCTTAGAATTTTGAAAAGCACTCCGAGGGAGGAGTTAGTTGATAAAAAGGTGATTGCTGCAGGGGCAGCATATGATTTTCATCACTGGTTTTGGGCAGTGACAATAAGAGAAGAAGTATTGGAGAAGGCGAGAATCGATGGGCTTGGAATTGAAGAACAGGTCAGGAAAATCCAGGAGAAGATGTGCATGATAACTACAGATGTGTTCGACCGTGAAGTCATCCGGGAGAACGACATGCAGTTAGAGAGACTGAAGCAAAAAGTTCAAGAAACTTTCTTCTCGACCACTGGACCATTTTCGAAGCAGGACTTCACGAGAGTGGCAAGACTCTCATCCATTCGAAAGGAATTTGAGAAGCAGGAGGCAGATTGGGAAGGTACCTTTGCCAGATGCGCCGAGAAGTTGGACGGACTAGAATTCCGGATCAGCATGTTACCTCCTGTCACGATGGACGAAGTCATTGCCGTAGTGTCCAGATTCGCCAAACACAATGCCACTCGAATGGATAAGGACGCCTCTCCTTGATTATAGCTGGAACTGCCACTTTTTTGATAGTTTTCTGATGGTTAACTCTTGTTGTTTTGGGAAACCCTAATTAGGGTTTAGTTGTAACAATCTGGGCCGTTAATCTTGTTTAAATCTCGGCCGTCTATTTCATTTTTGGAGCTCTATATAAACTAGTGCTCTCTCATTTTTCTGGTGTGGAGACTTGTTATGTATATTGTCGCATTGAGACTATTTTGAATGATAAAAGCTCTTGAGCATGATTTGCCTTGAATCACTTCTTATTGTTGAATAGTAAGCGAGGTTACATATTATCTTCCACCATAGATTAGAGTTAAAGTTAGATTAAGTAGAATTTGCTTTGAAAAGTTGTTAAATTGAATGAGAGATTGATCGTATTGATTCAATGGTGAAGTGTAGCTCATACTTTTTTCGAATGGATGATTTGCATTCGATTTGTAAAGTTAGCCTGAGCTCTTAAACGTGGAAGCTTAACTTCAACCTCATTCGAGGTTTGAAAATTATTCTCACAAACCCCTTGAAGATTGCACCCACTTTGCGTATGTTGTCCTGCAGGAGGCGAAACAAAGTGTGGTTTATTTCGCTTCACCAAGTCCTTACTGTCTCTTGATTTCTTAGGCTTAGACTAGATTCTCTGAACCCTATTCTTTTTGCCATTTTTTTTGAGATCCACAATTGAAAGTCCTAATTGAGAACCTACAAAGATAAATTTCCTAAGTCCCTAGCTTGTGCAGACTTTCTACGTAAGTCCCCTTGTTTATTACCAGCATTATCACAACGACCATTGAGCTTATCCACACGTCGAGACCCGACTAAAGAAACCTTGGAATCGCCTATGCGGTGGTTTTTCAAGAGAGGATAGAGTGTCTTTGGACATTTTTATTCTGAATGTTTGGTGGATGATAAAACACACATCAAAATAGGCAAACTCGTAGGCCAAAACAAAAGACAAAGGCACTTCTGATTTTCCACAAATTCTGTGTATTGCACAAAGAAAGGAAGAAAATTATGTTAATGTCCACATATTAATTCAACTCTGACCTCTATAGAGGCAATTTATTTTGTCTTGGGTTGTTTCTGTCTCAGTGTTTTAGAACTGTTTCTCTAAAAAACTGCATTGGTTTAAAACTAGCAAGTTATCTGTACAGATCAAGCACTAAACTAACAGACAGGCGTATTTTGCTCATACAAAGCTGGCTAATGCATGCCAGATACATGTTTTATACAATAGAGAAGCATTTATGGTTCTGTACAAAGTTGGGGTATTCTTGGCCTGTCTTGCTATTTTTTCAAAATTTGGGTATTTCATTGCGCAAAAAAGGATGTTATATTAATATTCAGTTTCACAAATGACCAAAAGCAGTTGGACTTGAAAATTACAGGAAAGTTTCACCCAAGATATGGTAGTCAATTAGGCAGCAATTTTATGCTGCCTTTACACAGGAAAAGTCTTAAGATTAATTGAACTCTTACCTATATAGAGGCAAATTTTTGGCTTGGGTATTAGCTCCCCTGATTCCATCCCAGTGTCTCAGTAACCTTTGTTCTAACAATATGCATTTTCTTGAAATTAACAAGTTATACAGATTGAACAACATTAAGTTGGCAGACAGGAGGTGATTTTTGTTCATATGTGGTCAATTAATGTATGCCATATGCATTTTGCTTTCAATTATGTGGGAAAAAGGTGACAATAAACTGGTTAGTGAACTGATAATAAACTATGAGACATGGTTTGTTGCTGTTGGCTTTTTTCAATCACTGGATTGTGAGACACCTTTAGGAATTGGTGAATTTTACTCCATGAATGGATGACTCCTGGTTGAAGTAGTAGATACTTGACAATCTAATAAAACAGTTCAGAACAAAAATGGAAAAGCAGTAAATTTTGAGAGGTTGCCAGGGTAGAGGTAAGATTTGAATTTTCCTTGTCTTTACTTTCCAACAATAGAAAACATCAAAATATTTTGAACTGGTTTAAGATGAAGTCCGTATTAAATCTAAAAATGATAGCTCTGTTACATATGCACTTACCACCAGAAATATACAAAAAGGTTTGACATTTTGTACAAAACCACAAAATAGACCTTTCATTTTTTAAAGACATAGAAATATGCAAAGTTCAAGTGATTACAAAACCAGAAACTGGAGAACAGTAACATATGAATGGGAGAAAGCACACACTTGCAGGTACTAATAGCTATGAAATAAAGGTAAATTAACCCCCATCGACTGAATTGAAAGCTATAATTATAAAACAAATTGCCAGCACCTACACTCAACTATGAAAATTAAAAAATTTCCACCCTTGCATGCACATGAACAGCCATGAAAACAGTAGAATGTGCAGAGAGCTGAAGAAAGAGTCATGTCTTACTTGGATTAAATGTGTGGAGAATCTTAAAAATATTGAAGAGTTGAGAATGAAGTTTGAAACATGTTGCAGAGGAGGAGATCGAAAAGCAAGAGGGTAAGCCACATCATTTGAACATTGCATCAAAATCTCTCTGCAATTTTGTTGAAAGTGGTAAAGAATGAAGCCATTATGGCCTGCTGAAATTGATGACCGGTTAGAGTTTCCAACTCAATATTGTTATCAAAGATTGTGCTGCTCGTGGATGAGATTAAATGATAACGCTAGTTGAAAAGTGTGCTGTGGCCTAACAGAGATGCGTGATCATATGGCCTTGCACAGTTACTACATGCATATACTATATAGTTATACATATAATATTTGTCAAAAAGAACAAAAATTAAAGGTGCTTTTTTTGTGTTTCTTATAAGAGTGGCATTTGGTGATTATTTTTCTATTGTATTGGAATGTTAAATACTGCAATTTATTTTGGAAATAGCAAGCCTATTATGCATGCATACATTTTAATTTTATAGTATCTTCATCTAACAAAATCTTCACCATCTATGACTTTTGATTATCTTGCCCAAATAATGCAAAATGTATTCTCAAATACCATTGATTTTAGGACTTTTATTGTATTGTCATCAACCTCAACTTTGTATGACACGAGTTCTCATAGGGTTTGATGTGGCTTGTTGTCATGTAGTTTTTGCAGCATGTTTTACATGTGCAATTATTATTTCTCACAAATTTTATTAGATTATTGTGCTATTAAATGCATGATCATACTGAAGATTTATTTTAAATATTGTGCTTTTAACTGAAGTGATTATGTATGCAGCAAATGAGAGCACACGCAAGCGTCTTATTGGCTACACATTGGGTGAATACTTTGCGCTAGTTTTTGCTAGTGGACTGCAAGTTTATTTTATTCGTCGTTTATTTAGCAAGAATGTTGCCTATAACAGAGTTTAGTGATGTACCACTCTAGAGAGTTGGATTTAGGCCATACAGTGCTTTTGCAATATCTCTGCCAACAACACAAGCAATTTTAAACAATATTTTGGAACTTCTGAAGGAATATATTACACTTGAGATGTGCCTTTGTGAGTCTTGTATGATTCATTTTATACCTTTTCGAACCCACTACTCTTTTTATCCTCTGGCCAGTCTTTTTTGTTTTATTAAAAGGATTGGCAGGAATAAACCATTTAAATAAGAAGTTAGCTTCTCGTACATTCAGCAAAGCTCACATTAGCTTTCGGTTTTCTGTTCAATATTGTATTTAATGCTTGTTGGCAAATGAACAATCATTGGATATAATTCTTTCAGAAATAAAGATTCTTCAGAATAATACAATAAATTGTATTATTAAAGGTTTGAAGCTTCTACAGGCAATAAATTGCTGAAATTTTTAAAAGCTTGTCTGGATAGAAATTGAGTAAAAGATCTTCAAAAAATTGACAGTTTGAGAGTGTTCTCATATGTATTCTCTCTTGCAACGATCATATCTATAGATCACGTGTCTTCTCATATGTTTTGTCTCATTATTTGCAGTGACTATATCTATAGACTATAAGTCTATATGTGAATAATTTCTTTGAAACTCTAAATTGTTAGTTTTTAGTACATGCAGTTGACTAGCTTTGTTCCTATGCAGTTTTCTTATGACTAACTAGATCAAAATAATGACAATAGTTTTTGAACCAAAACCCGGATTTCCTTGGGTTTTGCCCCCAAGGCCTAGGGCCCTGTCCCAGATGTTTCGGGGGATGGGAATGGAAACAGGACATCCTCCACGGTCCCCCTTTTAAAAACAAGAAACTGGGGTGACTTTGGGATTTTTTTACTTTGGGCATACTTGGGATGGTTAGGGGACATTGGTCACCATGGTTGGTAGCAGCTGTTAAAGTTGCAAAAACAAGGGGTGGAGTTTTGGGGATTGCAATAATGAAGTCATACTAAATTTGACAAATCCTTTCCAGAAACTATACTTCAAGTGCTTATTTGCATTTTTTACGTTGACTTAACAGCCTTTAAACACACATCTTCTTATCCCCAAATTTGGCCATGGACTTGCAGATGCATATTTGAAATTCAATCCACCTAAAGGTGCATTATTTGTCTAAAAATGCCAGCAAGAACTGATATGATAGCATATAACTGAATCAACTCATTAATCATGATTGTCATCTAGTTGGATTTTCCATGCAGGCTCAATAACTCAATCTAAGATTTTTATTAGATTGATTATCATCATAATGATTGACTAAGAGGGAATCTAAAGACTATCAAGCATTTCCCAAGCTTCATTGAGATTTCATTGATTTACCAATTAGATGATTCCATTTTTCTGATACATAATATGAGAGCCATAGAATCCTCTTTGATGGTGATTGAATCTATGTTGCAAGCCTTAACTAGTAGGAGACTGTATAGGAGCGAATTTGCACCCCTTGCACAAATTCCCCTTTTGTACATCCTCACCTTAGAAAACCAAATCCGAAGTCGAAATTCTACATCAGCTGGTTGACTTCCTTCCACTTGGCATCTATCTGTTGTGTCAGTAGAAGAATATTTGTCAAGGACGCCCGCGCAGCGCACAGACATCCAAGCGGTGTGCTTATGTCCCTGACGGATTCCTGTGTCTGAAGTTGGTAGAGGTGTTACACTTCCTATTGGGAATGATTTGTAACGTTCCTCTTCAACCAACAAACCCCAAAAATGACAGATTCTTCCCTCTTCTCCTTCAAATTCATCCATTCTTCATTCAACTCATCTTTTTCCATCTCTTTTCGACATTCTCAAGCATTCTCAGCCTTCTCTTCACTCTCAACAACACTTTAGCACTCCATTACAACAACATCGCTCCGTCAACTCCGTAAGGCAAGTGTGAAGCAAGCCATTGCAGTGTGGGCTTGAGGTTTTGTGAAACCTCCCTTTATCGTGGTCGAGGCTGTGGTGATTGTTCAAGTCCTCTTTTCTCCTCCATTGGCTAGTGAGCTCTTGGTGGAGGTGGTAACGTTTCACTCCTCTCCTTTGCGATTTGGTTGAGTAGCTCCTTACTGTTTTGTAGTGTTATTTGCATTCCTTTTTTCTTTACTTCTTTATCATACATTTCTCTATCGTTGCTATTTGGTCGTTCGTGGAGCTGGAAACACCAAAACAAGGGTTTGACTGAGGCAGGCCCCTATATAGCCCCAACAATTTTCCCTTCTTTTGTGTGTGCAAGAGAACACGCTTTTTAGAGCTAGTTGGCGAACTGGTGTCTTAGTGAGATCCTCTTTGTTATCTTAGTCATATATTTACTTTATCATATCCGTTTGTATCTTTCCTACTTTGTCATTCTATTTTGTCGTTCCTTTAGAAGTCACTAGCTAGGCCATCAACTTGTTTTCTGATGCTTCGTATGGTATTTTTAGTCCCCTGGTCGTACGAATGCTAGCGCACCTGAGAGACGCCAGTGTGTCGCGTTGTCGTCCTAGAACCGCGCTTTCGTCCTCGGGCAAAGAGCTACTTGAGGTATAGTATTGAATCTGAAAATTAACTCGCCTAGCCTAAATTTGGGTTTCGGGTCTGCAGGGTGATCGAAGGACAGTATAGTCCTCATCATTCTCGTCCCTTGCTTCAAAACACCCCTTTAGAGTGAGGTAAGTTAGGGCAGCCTTTTGCTCTTGGCTCTCTGTGACCAGGGGCCTTGACGTGGTTGGTCCCCCTCTCTTACATTTTTGGTGAACCCGATGTGAACCATTTTGGTTCTGTTTTGCGATACTGAAAGTTCCTTTCCTTGTATTCTAGGAGTGTTGTAGGTGTGAGTGTTGTGAGGCCTTCGCCTTACAAACCAACCTGCGACCCCTAGTAGGCGTAGTTGGAAGGTTCCAAAAGTGTTGCATAACGAAACCTTAATTGGGTCACTGTCCTATCTTGCAACCTTTGGGGGGCCCTATGAGAGTGTCATTTATTGCATGCGATGGCCTCTTTCCTGCATCAACCCATCCCCTCTGCGCAACCTGTGAGTAGTGGTACGGGTATAACCTTCACCTCGCAGGATCTATCGATGGGCTTTAATAGGGAACCATCTCCTCTCTACATCCTTGCATGAATCAACAAGAACATTGTAGCAGGTGTTCTTGTTGATCCGACATCTCAAGTAAACATCATAACTGAGATCACGTTAATCAACTTTTTGCATAAAGATGGGTACGATGCACCTATGAGCACTATCCACACGTATGATGGACTTTCTATACCTCCTTTGGGTAGTATTGTCTTGTCGGTTTTGGTTGGACCTAAATCCGTGAACCTTTTGTTTGACATAATCTTGGGGTTTGAACTCTTTAGAGTGAAGCTAGGTATCCCCTGGCTTGTGGCTATTATTGCAGTTCCCTTGGTTGTGCACAAGGGATTAAAGTTTATTCATGAGGGTTTTGTACACGAGATCCATGACACCGGTTACAAACCGTCGGTCGCATGTGGCAATTACTCCTTGGACTACTCTTGGTTTGCGCCCATTGGTCCTCTTTTGCCTAGGAAGGACCTCTTGTATCGAACTTATCAAAATTACAAGAGAGGGCGCTTAATGCCAAGAGTGAAATACCCTACATCACCTTATGCTGTTTCACATAGGGCTTGCTTAAAAGCTGACAGTGATGTTGCCAAGGCGTGTAGAAGGGAAGAAGATAAGCGGTCCCAAGATCCTCCTTCCTCTTTCGTTGTTTAGTCTAACACTCCTTCTCGCCCTGCTGTGGTGCCATCATATTATGTTCCACGTCTACGAGGGAATCCTGTGGTGCCTGCTTGGCGAAAGCCCAAGCGTCCTGCATTTGAGCTTCCTGTTCTGCCCATAGAGCCTAGGCCCCGTTCAGTATAGCAGGAAGAAAGGTCCCCATGGGGAATCTTCTATGTCTCGGCCTCCACGGCCTCCTACCGCTTCTGCTCCGAAGACAGTAAACGGGAAGAGGCCTACTGCCGAGGCATTAGAGCTAACTGCCCTCCTGCTTCTTAATTTGTTCCTCTTGCTCCCATCTAGGAGTTTATTCCTCCACTGGAAACAGTTGTGGAGGACACTCCCATGGTTGAGTAGGAGTCTTCCGCTCCTTTGCACCCTCAGTCTCTAACTCGAAGAGTTGCTGAAACCGCCTTGCACGCGAGCGCAAGATCGGTGAAAGGCTCTTTAGCTGAGCAGGCCGCTTTGCAAAAGAAGGAAGAGGAGTTGACCGCCCCTACTTCAGGGCCTCTTACTGCGTCCTCTCTTCTCTCCTCTGCTTCCGTTCGATCTAGTTCAGTCTCGCTTCCAGCTTTCGTTGTGAGTACGAATGCGCTTGACCCCAAAAAGGTGCAGGTGTTTATCGCTCCTACGGTGGAGCCTCCCTTGTTGATGTCCCTTCCAGATGTCCCTCCTTTCCCAAAACCCGTAGATATGCCAAACACTTTGGTGGTATCTGCTGCGGTTTTCTCCTTCTCTTCCTCCACACCTCTTGCCTCGTCTGTGGGGAGTTCATGTCCCCTAATGGAGCAGAAGATGGAGGGTGGTCCTTCCAGCAATAAAGGACGTAAGAGGAGCCCACCTTCTCTGAAAGGTGGTCCCACACTGGCTTGTTCTGTTTTAGTAACAGAACTAGTCCCGACTTCCCTTGAGTTTGTCACCACTCCCGGGTCACTCGGTGAGCCTAGCAGTAAACCTCAGGCATAGTCTTCCCCGTCCGTTGAGGTATGACATGGCACTCCAGTGAAGTGCATGTTTAACTCTTTGGATGAAGTTCCGGCCTTGTCAGCAATTTTTCGTGAAATCGTTGACCATAGCTCCATAAGAGTCGATTGAAGGAGACCTTGCGGGACCTTTTTCCTTAGCCCTTGTTGTGGGAGGGTCGAAAGCTCCTCCCCTTAATATTCCATTGCTACAGGCTCGTCCCCCTTCCCCTTATGACGATCTGGAGTGGGAAGCAGACGACCTCTTGGTCGATTAGTGTTAGGGGGAGGCCTTTTCTTTATCTTTAGATTAGATGTGTGTGTGTGTTGTGATGTGTTCCCTTGTGATCGTGCTATATGTTCCTGGATGACTCTTGTCACCCTTGTTGGTGCTTAGATATATGAGTGGTTTTTGTTTCGTAAACCTTCTTCTATTTGTATCATCATTCTTCCATGTTTGTGATTGACTTTCGGTAAATTGGGGACGATGCAAAGTGTTGGGGGCATTTAGGCTTCCCTTCCATGTTGACCCAATTTTTTTTATTTTTACTTTGTCTTCTCGTGCATTCTTCACATGGTTTGATATAGTAGGGGGTTGATGACAATTCATTTTATATATACTATTATTATACTTATATATATATATATATATATTTATGAGCAACTCTGACCTCAAAGTATCATATGACCCTTGTGCCCTTTGTTTGTGATGTCTTTGTCTCTTTTAGCTTTTCTTTTATCTTTCTCTCTTCTTTGCTTGAGTTGTCCCTTTCATGTGTGACCGCCATTTTTATAACACTTTGATTTTCAGAAAATGTATTTGTTGCCAGCAAATATTTTCTTGAGAATTTTTGCGAACTTTTCAAAGAATCGCATTCTCGACTTGAAACCCTAATGGAACATGTTTCCTTCATCATGGGTTTGCAAAGAAAGAACTTGAGACCTTTCCATCAAGGATGGAGCAGCTTTGACCTTCCGCTTGCAAGGGGGTATTTTCTTCCTTTCAAATTCTTTGATGAAGTGAACATTTTTCGAAAGGATTCCTTGATGATGAATCGATTGGAGAAAAAAAAACATCTCTTCCGCATTTTCAAATAGTGCGTCCTTCGAGTGGACCCCTTTCTTCACGCCGGGTTCTCGAGGGACCCCTTTGAAAGCTTTCCAATCTATTGACGATTTGTGTGACTATCCGCTTGCTTGCGTGGCCGCTTTCAGACATGTTTTATGTGTGGGTAAGCATGTTGCTTTGCAGGTGCGCCTGTAAAGCCGCTTTTGGACTCTTTAGAGTCTCCTTGTCTCCCTTCCTTTGGTTTCTTCCATGTGAGAGATCTTGGAGGACACCTTCCTTGTAGGTCTGTGGGTTTGTAAGGCGCTTTTTCTGGGTTTCCTTCATGTGAGAGATCTTGGAGGACACCTTCCCTGTAGGTCTGTGGGCTTGTAGGGCGCTTTCTAGGTTTCCTTCATGTGAGATCTTGGAGGACACCTTCCCTCAGTTCGGGCTTGGTGTGCTTTTTGGGGTTCTTTCATGTGAGAGATCTTGGAGACACCTTCCTTGCAAGTGGGCCTCAGAGGGTTTTTCAGGTTTCCTTCATGTGAGATCTTGGAGGACACCTTAGTTTGGCCTGTAGGGCACTTTTCGGGTTTCCTTCATCTTAGAGATCTTGGAGGACACCTTCCTTTCAGGTCCGTGGGTCTGTAAGGCACTTTTTCTAGGGTTTCCTTCATGCGAGATCTTGGAGGACACCTTCCTTGCAGGTCTGCGGGTTTGTAAGGCGCTTCTTCTTAGGGCTTCCTTCATGTGAGAGATCTTGGGGGCGCCTCCTTGTAGGTCTGCGGGATTGTAAGACGCTTTCATTCTACAACTTCATAGTTCTGCGGGGCTATGGAGCCCTTTGCCCGCCCTGCGCTTTTGAGCTCCCTAGATTGCGGTCTGCTTCCTCGATGATTCAGGTATAAATTTCTAACCCTATTCACTCTCCGATCTACTTTATTGAAGCACTCACTAGTATTCATGCTTGCTAAAGTGGGGGTAAAATGTTTAGGAGCGAATTTGCACCCCTTGCACAAATTCCCCTTTTGTACATCCTCACCTTAGAAATCCAAATCCGAAGAAATTCCACATCAGCGGGTTGACTTCCTTCCACTTGGCATCTATCTGTTGTGTTAGTAGAAGAATATTTGTCGGGGACGCCTGCGCGGTGCGCAAACGTCCGTGCGGCGCGCTTACATCCCTGACGGATTCTTGTGTCTGAAGTTGGCAGAGGCGTTACACTTCCTATTGGGAACGATTTGTAGCATCCCTCTTCGACCAACGGACCCCGAAAATGACAGATTCTTCCCTCTTCTCCTTCAAATTCATCCATTCTTCATTCAACTCATCTTTTTCCATCTCTTTGCGGCATTCTCAAGCATTCTCAGCGTTCTCTTCACTCTCAATAGCATTTTAGCACTCCATTACAACAACACTTTGTCAACTTCGTAAAGCAAGTGTGAAGCAAGCCATTGCAGCATGGGCTTGAGGTTTTGCGAAACCTCCCTTTATCGCGGTTGAGGCTATGGTGATTGTTCAAGTCCTCTTTTCTCCTCCATTGGCTAGTGAGCTCTTGGTGGAGGTGGTAACGTTTCGCTCCTCTCCTTTGCGATTTGGTTGAGTAGCTCCTTATTGTTTTGTAGTGTTATTTTCATTCCTTCTTTCTTTACTTCTTTATCATACATTTCTCTATCATTTCTATTTGGCTGCCATGGAGGTGGAAACACCTAAATGGGGGTCTGACTGAAACAGACCCCTATACAGCCCCAACAAATTTCCCTTCTTTCGTGTGTGCAGGAGAACGTGCTTTTTGGAGCTAGCTGTTGAACTGGCGTCTCGGTGAGATCCTCTTTGTTATCTTAGCCCTCATATATTTACTTTATCATATCTGTTTGTATCTTCCCTACTTTGTTATTTTGTTTTTTCGTTCCTTTAGAAGTCACTAGCTAGGCCGTCAGCTTGTTTTTTGATGGTTCGTACGATATTTTCAATCCTTTGGTTATACAGATGCCAACACACCTGAGAGATGCTAGTGCACTGCACTGTCGTCCCAGAACCACGTTGTCGTCCCAGAACTACGCTTTCGTCCTCAGGCAGAGAGCTACCTGAGGTACAGTATTGAATCTAAAAACCGGCTCGCCTAGCCTAAATTTGGGTTTTAGGTCTATAGGGTGATCGAAGGATAGTACAGTCATCATTCTTGCCCCTTGCTTCAAAACACCCCTTTAGAGTGAGGTAAGTTAGAGCCTTCCGCTCTTGGCTCTCTGTGACCTGGGGCCTTGACATGGTTGGTGCCCCTCTCTTACAGAGACTAAGAATTAGTGCTTCCACTTCCACTTCATTGTTTGTGCTTGGTTGTGGCTTCTTGGAGGATGCTTTTATCAAAATTTAGTGTGAACCCTTGACGATGTATCCTATACCGAAAAATCCAAGATTTCCCCTAGAAACATCATAGAAATTCAACTTTAACATTCAATTGTGAGGAGTCCATTTGATTTTATCCTTTTGTATGGAGGGTGTAGTTGGGGGGTGGTGAGTAGAGAGAGGTTGATCCCAACAATCCCATGAATGGGGACATAGGTGGGGGGACTTATTTTCCACCATATCTTTAGTGTGTCTCTATCCTAGGCCACACAAACATTTTCTCGATGATTTTGCTATAACATGTCATGCGTCGCCTTTTGATATTGTAGCTTCTAATTTTGAAAGGAAGCTTTCCCAATTTAGTGCAATGTCCTAGAAAATGTGCATATTTCTTTCTTTCCATATGTGCCATATTACCATAAAGGGGCTAGTTGTTTAGTGATTGGAATAAATGGCCTTATGTTCTATTAGAGGCCAACCTTTGAAGAGTTGTAGGAGTAAGGAAGAGTTATTACCCTTTCAAATAATCAAAAAGCCATTTCCATCCTCATTGGGTAAAATGGCCATGTGGAAAAAGGTGGTCATCTATTTCTTCAACTTCTTTGTAGAGAATACATTTAAGAGGAACAACAATTCCCATTTTCATGAGTTTATCTCTTGTGAGCATCTTCTTTTTGATTGGAACCCATTGAAAAACCCCTACTCTTACCACATAGTCTTTGTGCTAGCATTTGATGTGTGGCGACTTGTGATTTGAAGGGGGACCACTAGGGATGTGTAGCCAACTTTTGATGACTATTCTCCACTCTTAGAGTAAATCCACCTTTTAGTTCATCCTCTTTTTCATTGATATTGATCTTGTAGTTCTTGAGAATATTAGTTTGGATCTTAGTTTGGTATTAAGGGGACTAGTACGGTAGTGAGTTCCATTAACAATATCTTACTTTTTCAATAAGGTGTATATGCATATAGTTTGACACATAAATTCCTTAACGTTGCTTAAATGATCCTTGATTTCCTTGAGGTTATCTTAGTCTTGTAGAGGAGTGTGGCCATTCCACAAGAAGTCATAGAAATCTTCTTTTCTACTATTCTCAACTCCCATGAGAAGTGATCAAATATAATATGCTTGCATTTCATGAAGTTCCAAATGTGTGACCCCAAAGGAGGATTTGGGTAGTGAAAATTCTATTGTCTTCCATGGAGTCAAGATACTTTCCCCTCATTAAGGGTATTCATTGAGAATTTGGGTCCATGAAAATATTCTAGGAAGGCAAGATTTTGGGTGGTTACTTGCCTAATGGTAGCCCCTCTTGATTTTTTGGGGAAGCACACTTTTTCCATTCTACCAAAGGACATTTATTTTTATCCTCTGTCCCTTGCCACATGAAGTCTCATAATTTTGTTGATGGAGTTTGTTATATTACTTGATGCCTTGAAAATCAATAAAAGGTATATCAATAGTGTTGATAAGACAACCCTTGTAATGGTGACTCTTCTAGTGAAGGAAAACCATTTTCCTTGCCAAGATGAAAGATGCATTCTAAATGCATCTAGTATAGTTTCATAAGGACTTGTGGACCTCAAAATAGAGGGACTTTTGACTTGTTATCTTAGTGGGAAGTTAAAGACTTTTAACTTGTGATCTTTTATGTGTTAGTTTGAGGTGATAGTAGAGAAAATGAAGATCCCCTTGATTGTAGTGGCCTTGAACAAATTGGTTTCCCCAAATAGTATTGTATCATTTGAGAATTGCATGTAAGTGAAAGCATCCACCCCATAGGATGCAACAATACATTTCCATGCGTTATTGAGGTGGAGTGTGTGATGCAACATTCTAGAACTTTTGCTATCATGATGAACATATATGGACAAAGTGGGCCTCCTTGTCACAATTCTCTAGAAGCTTCAAAGAACCCTTTTTGTTCTCCATTGAGGAGAACAAAGTATTAGGGTGTAGAAACACATTCAAACATTTGTTCCCTCCAACTTTGGAAAAAACTAAATCTCTCCAAGATTTTCACAAGGAATCTATAGTTAACTTTGCTATATGCAATATTTATATCTAGCTTAACAATCATGCTTTTATGATTTGAATTAGAAATATAATGTGGATAATTTCATGGGTTGTGATTATACCTCTAGTGATGGCTCTATTGAAGACAAAGCTACTTTTCTCTTGAGAGACAAGAGGGGAGAATCACTTTGAGGTAGTTGGTCATTGATTTTGAGAGAATTTTGTAAAGTGTTTTGCACAAGGAGATTGACTTGAAATATGCAAAAGAGATAGGGGAAGCAATCTTGGGGATTAATGTAATAAATGTACAATTGAGATCTCGTAGGATTTTGGTATATTTGCATGCTTTGCAATAGGCAATTGCATCCTTGGAAGATGGCTTCGAGAAATCTAGTTGGACATGGGTATTTTTTCAATGCATTTGAGATAGGGCCAACTTGATTTCAGCTTCAGTGAATGAAATTGTTAGCATTTGGTTGTCTTCTTTAGTGACAAATTTGGGGATGAATTGTAGAATGCCTACTTGCTCCTACAAGGTTGATACCTCCTTGCTTCCTAGTAGGTCATTGAAGAATGAGATAGATTTTTCCTTGATGCACTACAATTCAACAAGGATAGCCCCTACATTGGAAGTTATGGAAGAGATCTTGTTTGAATTTCTCCTATATTTCATGTAGTTTGAAGAATTTGGCGTTCTTATCTCCCTCATTGTGCCATATCTCTATTCTTTTGGCATTGGTAAATTTCTTTCTTAGCTTGAATGCCTATTAATTGAAAGCAAGGTTTTTCCTTTCATGTATTGATCTCGATTGATTCCTATTTCAATCATTATTTCTTTTAGAAGATGAAGCTGCTTTTCTAAAGATGTTTTTGGCGTTCTTCCACTCCTTAAGGATGCATTTTAAGGCAAAATTTTACTAGAGAAAACAAATTCATGCTTTCTACCTTAGGTAGGCTCTTCCACCAATATTTGATTGTCTATAAAGGATTGATCTCAAGATCACATGTTCTCGAACTTGAAGTGCCATTTAGGATATGGAGAATCTTCAATTCCATCGATTTTGGGAATAACAAATATTTGTTTAATCTCTTTTGCAAAAGCTTGGATCGTGAAGACTCCATTTTTGGGAATGATGTCCTATTAAGCATTTTGTAATACAAAGGATATGGAGTTGTTTTGGGATTGAGTAGCCCTTCTTTTACCTCCTTGCTTATCATTTGAGCAAAAATCAACATTGAAATCACCACATAACATGAGTAATTCATTCCCAATGGGTTCTAAGGTTTACAAGATTGTACCATGGATGCCAAACTCGTCACTCAAGAGAATTGCAAATTAGCTTCTTGATTTCATATGCTTACCTTGATTGGATATCTAAACTAGAGGATGCCTAGTCCTCTAGAGGCTCCAATAGCATTAACAAAGGACCCTTTCCATTTGTGTCATCTTTGTGTTAGCCTCTTCACTTCCTTTGAATTGAAGCTTGGTTTCTTGAAAATGGATGATGTCAGGTTTTCGTAGATCTAATTGACACTTGATTATGCATCTTTTGTTAGAGGTGTGGATGCCCCCACCATTTGATAATAAGATCCTCATTGTGAATGTTGGGGTTACTTCCCTCATACTTTGGTCTTGTATTAGTGAAATTTAGTGTGGATTGTGATCCTTAGTCAATTTCCTTAATTGTGACTTCCTTGATTTTGTGCCACAATTAACCTTGATCTTTGTGAGTTTCTTGTTTTCATATTGGACTTCTATTTCTCGTATGCCTTTGTCTTGACCATTTTGATTTTTTTGACCCATTTTCTTTGTGGGGAAATTTTAACACATTTATTTAGAATAATGGCTCTGAAGCTTGTGATGAATACATACCATTGAATTTACCTTTAACACTACTAATTGTTTCCATACTCTATATTGGCGTTTCAATTCGCACATCTGGAATGCAGATTAAGAAACAGATAGCTATGCATAGTTAGACTGCTCTTCAAATTAGGAGGGGAAGCTCCCTCTTCGCTGATTATGCTTAAAAAGAAATACTAAACTAATTGCCAATCTTTTTATCTTAGTTGAGAGCACAAGGTTATGAAACTTTGCGTCGTAGTTGAGGTTTTCTCTGGTTTCGTAACTTCAATTACAACTAAGCCTATTCTAATAACACTTCTAATATCTCAAGTAAATTCAGAGCAAGAGAGTTAGAAGTAAACGAGGAATGGTTTATTTGACACAAAAGCTTTAAATAAGCTCGCATCCAAAATACACCCGAAGACTCATTGTACTTATGGGATGTAAGCTGAAATAAAGATTAGTAAAGCAAAACATAAAACAAAGTGTTGAAATAGATTGAGATAGTATATTGGAGCAAAGTAGGTGTGAGACATCCTTCCTCAATTTATAATAGTAAACAAAATTTTGGGACAACATATTATAGCAAATGTAGGCATACAATATGCGATCAACCAAATTACAATTGACACAATTGAACATACACTGAATAGCAAACTTGCAAGAAAAAGTAGGCTCAACAATTTTGCTATCACAAACACTGTTAAAAATAAATGGGCAAGGCTGCCCTTATTTATACACAAACAAAGGAGTAGGGAACCTTAAAATCTCCTTGTTTTTAACTATTCTTTCCAACACGCAAGCTTTATTTCTTAGTCTAAACAAAAGACAACTAGCAGTTACTTAGAATGCTAACATCAGTTAACTAATCTAACTACAGGGAAAGCTCCAACTGGCGTGATATTTCCAAAGAATAGATAAACATGGATGGTAACAACTAGTTTAACTTAGAAAAGGCATCAAGTTAACTACTGCCTTTACTTGAGTTCTATCTCTGGAAATCTTACATGCTCTAATTGACAATTCAATCATTGACAACTTGTGATATCATATCCTCCAGAAAGCCGTTAACTGCTTCTTCATTAGGTATACTGATACTCTTCAAAACAATGTACTATCTTTGCAACATCTCTTCACCATTTGCGATTAGATTTAGAAATTCTTTGATCTTTTCAACTGCTTCAATAAATTTTGTTGACATTGCTGCAACATGACCCATCTGGTCAGAAACAAGATCACTATTAAAACTACCATAGGCAAGGCTCTGGAACTTTGTATGTACTTCACTGAGATCAATGTAAGTGCCATCTTCATGTCGATATTGACAAGGGATTTGTGACATAAACGCGCTTACGAACATGAGAGTATTTGCAACCTTCTGTCTATATTCAATCAATTCTGCAGATATTCCTTCATAGGTATTTACTTTAAAGAGGTTTTGTTCTCTCTAGGCAAAAAGCTTCTTCTTGTGTTCTTCTATAGTGACTGAATCATAAGCTATCCTCAAGTCGGAAATGACGATCTCGTCTCTTGGCTTCCTTTCTGTTATGTTCCACTCTGACTCCTAAATCCCTAAGCGAAGATCATGGGCATTGTACCTCAATTGGTACATCTCTACAAGTATAAATATGCCCCTGGTGATGAATTCTTCTACCCAATCTCTCAGATGTTTCCCATCTACAACCAATATGCTTAGTTGATGTTGATCTATAGGTGACTCTAGAATATGTGGAAGCAAAGTAGTGATGTGTGAAGTACCATGAAGTAGATTGGAAATGTACTGTCGCAGTTGTCGATTCTTAGCCTTGAGGGCTACCTTATCTTCTCCATCCTTGAACACTCTCTCCTTTAGGTTAATTACTGCAACCTCAAAGAGATTCACATTAGCATGTCGGGTGCTTCTACCAAGATTGACTTTGACCAATGTGAAGTCATCAACCTCAACCTTATCGACGTTCTTGTCTTTTGATGGTGTAGCAATCTCAATGATAACCTCATTATCAACATTCTTCTCCACGTGAACCTGCTTCTTGAGTTTCTTTTCTATTGTGTCTTGGTAGACATTATCAAACTCTGCAAAGTCCAAATGATAAGAAGGATTTCTCCTCTTTCTGCCTAGGAGGTTCTCAAGCCAAGACGAAGGGTCTCTACTAACGTCTTTGGGAGAATTGGTTCTAGCTCTAGCCACTCTTGATGGATCAATTGGTGTTGAGACGTTGTGAATTGGTGAATCCACTTCTGAGTCTATGTGAACAGGAGAAGGCTGCGGTGATGACGAAAGAATAGGAGATGAAGGCTCTACATCAACTTGTGATACTGCCTCAACTGGAACTTCCAGTGCATCTGTTGATTGTTCCTGCCGATTCTCATTTTTCTTCAAACTCTTTGTCATTCTGCTAACCTTGGTACCTTCAAGAGGATTGCTCATTGCTTTAACTCTGGGTTTCAATCTAGAAGAGGAAGGTAGTGATGAATGAACCACTAGTGGCTCTGTAACTGGAATGACTACCTTTCGTGTCCTCTTGCTACTCAAGAATAGTTTGTTCTTGACAATCAAGCTTGTTCTTTCCTCGATCGAGGTGCTCTCTTTGGCGAACCAATCAATTGATTGAAGTGGCTATTGATCAACTTGATCTCTGGCATATGTGGGAAATAGGACTTCTCCATCATCATTTGACAAAACCTCCACATCTTCTGATAAGAAAGCAACAATATGAAGAAGACTAAGTCTATTGTAATCGTGCTTGCGCACTTCAAACTCATCTTCACAATTAACCCAAAAATCTTCAATTGTAGGTTTATGTGAATGATTTTGACCAAGACGAGCTGCCAAGAGACCCCAAGGGTCATATGAACGGCTTTCTTTGAAAACCTTGAGATTAAGCTTTGACATTTCATTGCTCATCAACTTAGCATCAACTGTTGATTTACATCTATATATGCCCATCTTACATGGGAAATTGAATGCAGGCTTACATCTGTTACACAAAAAGGAGTAAACTTCATGTACTTGCCTTAGGAACTCCATGAACACTACCTTATCCGTTGGGTATATAGGTAGCATGACTGGATCACTTGAGAAGCCATATACTCTAATGTATGAGAAAGTGGGAAATTGGATAAACCAATCAGCCCAATCTGCCATCGCCAATCTGACATTTGCTGAAAAATTGTATATGCAACTCATTGTCAAGATCTCGCACCACATGCATCAGGAAAAGATCATTTACCTGATTGAAATGTTGCTCTTACTGTGAAAACTCTAATTGCAGGTAATGCTCATACACATGCTGAACGCCCAAAGTTCCAATGACATTCAAACCTCTAAACTTGCCTTGAAAGGCCATTAGATATATGAGGTATGATATCATGTGGAATTCATGGGCCTTGAAGAAACCTATCATCTGGAGGTGAATAGTATCACTAATCAATGCTGGCCAGTTGTAGTGTTCTCTATTGTTGATAATCTGGGACATGATGTAGAACATCCAAAGCTGAAACTTATGTGCTTTTGCTTGACTTGTGACTCGGTTGAGCAAAGTAATCATGATTGTAATTTCATCCTTGAACTCACCACGTCCAATGTTCTTTGTCAAAGTGTTTCGCTTCTCTTTCAACCACCTTTGTGCAATCCTTTTCTAGCATTGATCCTTTTACGCATTCCATGCCTTTTTACATTCTTCAGTTGATACAACAAAGTTATCCGCACATGGTGGAATGGAAAAACATCTCTCAATGTCTCCCGACCTAAGGCTGCAAATAATATGCCCATCTGTTGATTGGATTTCTCGTGAAGTTGGATTGTAATGCTTGACACAAGCAATCACAAAACCAATGTTCTACATTGAAATGGGAAAAGAACCTGCTACAAGCAACCCTGAATGATCAAGATTCTCGATTGTAACGTTGTCTATGCCTTTCAAAGTATTGAGATCAACCACTGGATGTACTTGATGCAAGTCAGTGTCAAATTTCTTAAAGAAATCATGAAGCAAAACCGATTTGGTCCTGATTTCTATTGGAGTGAATTGCGTGTTTGAAAATTTGAAGATTGACTGTGAACATGACTACATTCTAACAAGTTTTGCGCAAAAGCTAAAAATAGCTTGTTGATTTTTTTGAAAAAAATTTGAGATATGGGTTTTGTAGACAATGTCATTCAGAAGAGGCCCAGATTGTCAGATTTCAAAAAAGCTGATTTTTTCAAGAACATGCAAGATCCCCTAAAAAGTAGAAGCCATGAAGCAAATTTTTTGAAAAAAAATTATGATGTCTGGGTTTTGTAGTTATTCATGTGCTAAAGAGACCCAGATTGTTAGATTTTGAAAAAGTTGATTTTTTCCTCAACATGCAAGATGTTCAATTTTTGGCTGAAAAAAGATGAAAAACTGAGATTTGGGTTTTGTGGCCAATTTTGTTTTGAATAGACCCAAATTGTTAGATTTTTGAAAACAATTGATTTTTCAAAATTCCCTAAAAAATAGGGTTGAAAGCTTTCATAAGAATTCACCAATCTTCAAGAGGAGTATAAAATAGAGACCCAGATCGATGAAAATTGGAAAAGATGACCTGTTTATGAAAAGTGATGCCCTAGAAAAGTAGACCCTGAAAAAGTGACCTTCTGTGCTTTCCAATCTCGAATCCATGAACATTGAAAAATATCTTCGTTTGAGCCTTCAAATCTTGATGAAAAGAAATGACAACTCTCTTCTTCTGGATTTTGACTCGTGAAATGATGACAAATGGACCCCAAAGCCTCTTAAAGAAAATTTGTTAAGCAAACAAACATTTTACTTCAAAAACTCTAAATTTAGAGCCCGCATGCAAAAATATCTGACTTCGTTTGCATCAACACGGAGAATTCCTAAAAAATAGGGCGGCCAAAGCATGCATTTCATGAAGACGTATTCAATTTTTTTTTAACTTAAGTTGACTTGGGCACCTACCTTGAAATAAGGCACCCATCTTCACTAGTGTTAGAAAATTTTCCAAGCTTTTCAACTTTTAAGCTTTTACGTGTCTCTGACATCAGGTAGCTCTTTTTTGGGCACCATTTTTCACCAATTGATGAACAACTATGATTGAAGGGATGTCAATTTGGCAAGCCTGATCAAATCTGAGAAGAATGACACATACCAACCTCTGATCTTGCATTTGACTGTTTTCACAAGACTTGAAACTTGGTAGACGAAGATGTTTTGAAAAATTCTCGAATGAATGAAAAATTTACTAAGGCATGAGAAGAAAAGCGCCCTCCTTGAATTAAGGCGCCTAAGCCTTCTAGACTTAGCCAAAATTTTGTGATTTTCAACTTTCCACTTTGACTTTCTTCGTTTCTCGTGTTTTTGTCTCTGTTCGATCTACATTTTCTGACATTTGACAAATCCTTTGAGCTCATTGATGAATTTGTTGAAGGGCCTAATCAAAGCTGAGAGATATCTCTTGGAGGATACAAACCCTAAATTTTCTTTTGACTGCTTGAAACCCTAGGCGCCCTTGGTTGACTGGGGCACCCATCTTCACTAGAGTTAGAAACATTTTGATGATTTTTTTTTTAACCAAAAGGCATATTGCATATATATATATATTTATATTGATATTAAAGAGATTTACAATAGATATATGTAACCTTCCAAAAGATATATTGTCTTAAACTGTCTATTACAACCATATTGCATCACCTGGTCTTACAAAATAGACCAAAACTTAGGCCTAAATACCCTCATGAAACTTTCAAAGCACTTTTTCCAGCTATTACCATTTGAACCCTTAATAAAAAAACCTTAGAATTCATCATAGGATCCATTAGTCTTCAAAGAACTAATCATTATACCCAGATATTTATTCAATCTCCATATGCAATAGACGATCATTTTCATCTTGATCCTCTACCAAATTGCCAACACCAACAGGGATAGACAACAAATTATTGATAGTAGACCCACCGATATTTTGAGCACCCTTTGGCTGAAAATGAACACCCTGCTCTTCCACACCAAAACTTTTCATAAACTAAATCGATGGTAGCTCATTGAGATTAAAGTCACTGGCAATACAAACATCCAACAGCTGAAAATGAACACCCACAGGTTGTACATTTACCTCTGCAATTACCAGATCATTTTGAAGACCCACCAACTAGATTTCTTATGCAATTTCTTGTTATTTCGGACACCCAAAAGTTGACCATTTTCCTCTTCAATTTCTTGGACATTATGAACACCCACAGGCTGGTGGAGGCTACTCTCATCTAGAAGCACTTGTGGTTGATGAGACCTGGGCATTGGAGGAACATGTATGTGCGTGAGGAGCACAAAAATGGCATGAGCTTTCTCCGTTACTTTGTTGACTAAATCAAGATCAAACTCCCTTGCATATCTTCTAAGAACATTTAACATGAAACTTGAATTTTGCAGAGACAAACTCTTGTTAATTGCAACAACCAATTTTTGAAAATTTGTTTGATGAAGTAAGAAGTTCTTAGGGAATAGACCTCCTACATACCCATGACCTTTCCACAAATCATAGCGTTGACAGGCTTTGTAAAGAACACCATTTTGCAAATACTCTTCATTTACAAATTTATATGTAAGACTCCACTAACTTGACATCTTGTAGCAAATCCATAAGATTGGATATGAAAATTGATAACAGTTGAGATGGATAAATTAATCTTTTTGCCTCTGGCTCCAAAACTTCAACACCAACAACCCTTTTGATATGCTTTTTGAAGGTTGCACAGTGATCTTTGAACACCAATTGAAGCTCGACATCACCAATCTCCTAAAAAATGGGTAGTTCCTATCCATTAATAGGAATGAAGATTCAGTAATTACGAGGGAAGAACTCCATCACTTTCCACTTACTTTTTGCGCAAAGATTTGTTGGAACCCAGAGCTCCCCGTTGCTTGAACTTTCCTCTTGCAACATGCAAACAACTGCCTCTTTTTCTCCACCACAGAGACCAATAAATTTGATTATGAAGCTGTGTGCACTGTAGAAGGATATATATTACTCGTGAAGAGTAAATATGGCTTTCATGATTTTACAAGTATTGAAGCACATACCAAAAAATGATGCCAACGTACTCATTAGAGTACACAAATTAAAGTTTGATAAAATTTGCACCAAAAGAAAATTTAGCAATGCAAAAGAAACATTAGAAGAACTTCTAAAATTTAGACAAGCCGCATGTAAATTATGATCAACCACCTTAAGGCATTCGCACATGTGAGATGATTGTGATTTTATTAATTAGTGGACACCTATATCCTACACATTATGCACAAAGACAAATGAAATTTTGGATAAATTGGCTTACATCATGATTTCATGCCTCAACCCAGCACCAAGATTTGTTTTGCTGTGAGAAAATATTCTAAGGTGCTACCATGTACAAGCCAAGTAATTCTATAGTGTACCACACGCATGTGAAGGCTCAAATCTTACACCTTGCTCTAGAAACATATCAATTCACTTGAATAGATTTATTTCACACTCTTACCGGTGCAAAGTACCTTCCTGTACTAATATACAAATGTGGAGAGCCAAGAAAAGCTGTATATCAACCAGATGACAAGTGTCCTAGACCGAGCTTTGGCATGTGCGACTGATGTACCACCATGATAGCATGTGCTTATTTGCATCAACAAATGTATGCTGACATGGACGAGCATTGGATTTTCCAACACAACTGATAACATGTGCTCAGTTGCGTCAACAGATGTATGCTGACATAAGATTTATCAAATGCAACATTGGAACTTGGAAATTTTATTATCTTTCCTCTTTTGACAATAATTCTTCTAACTTAGGATGCATCTTACCCAACTCAACAACATGAGTAACTTCATTGACTACTTGATCACATCCGAAATTTGCCAAAAAATCTGCCACCACATTACCTTCTCTATAGGTATGAAGAATTTGATAATTTCCTACCTTATCAAGCAGTGACCGAATCTGTTTAAAAATATAACCCAACTTCCAATTTTGAATCTTATGATCTCAACAAGCATTTATCAAAAGCAAATAGTCTCCTACTTGAATAATGGGAAGATTAAAACTAACAACTAACTTTAATCCTTGTAGTAATGCATGAGCCTCAACTACGTTATTGGTTCCAAATTTCAACTCTAAAGACTTAGCACATAACACTAACCTTTTAAAATCCCTTATAATCACCCCTGCTCCAGATAATCCTAGATTTCCCCTTGAAGCACCATCTATATTCAACTTAAAAATACCAGGTGGAGGAGGCTTCCAAGATATGAAAGCCCTATCTACTTTATGAATTGGTTGATGAAGATTCCCTTTGAAAGGAAAAGAAAGAAGTGGCCATGCTAACATTAACTTTGAATCCCAATTAGTAAAAAGTGAATCAACATGTTTAGTTTTATGCACATACCCATTTACTATTTCAGATATAGAGTGCTCTAACAATAGTAAAACCTAATCAATGTTGAAATTTTCTTTTCTAAAGATGCATCTGTTTTTTGTCCACCAAATAGCCCAATCAACTGAAGACAGGATAATACACCAAATGCATGCAAAAAAAAAACTTTTGTAAAATTGTGGCCAACTAGAAAATAATTTCCAAAGAGTATTTGGGAAAGATGACAGCCAATTCATTTTAGCCACTACAAACAACCAACATGCTTGTGCTACTGGACATAAAAGGAATAGGTGATTGATATCTTCCAGCTCTTGTTCACAAAGCCCACATTTAAAAGGCTCTCGAATTCCAAGTTTTGCTAGCTTATTGCTTGTAAGGATTTTATTTTTGATTGCTAACCATGAGAAACAACCTGCTTTAGGTAAAACTTTTGAATTCTAATAGAATGTATATGCTCTTTGTTCTACTATTTGAGCACCTGCTTGTGAAACTGATTTGTAACCCTCTTTCACACTATACCGACTTGATTTTTCTTTTGACCCTATTAACCTATCAAAATTTGTAGAGAAGTAAACTATTCTTTCCTGAAGAATAGATAGAATCTGACTTTTATGAACAATATCAATTAGCTCATTTGAAAAATCTTTCCATTTAACTTTTCTCATCAATGAATCCACTTGTTGAACATAATCTTTGACCTTTGGACCCCACCTTTGGGATAAATGATTTGCAATATTTTCAAAATTATGTAAACCATTTAGGGTCGGATACCCATTCCATGAATCCCTCCAGAATAGAGCTTCATTGCCATCATTTACCTCCCAAGTTAGGTGAGGTAAAATGATTTTTCTACATGAGACTAGAAAATTCCACATTGCTGACCCTGAAGGTGGATTTGACATTGTAAAAAATATTGAAGGACATAAATTATCCAATTACTTATGTTGCATGAGGCGACACCATTTTAAGAAAGGTTTTGTGTATATGCGCTAAACCATTTTAGCCCCTAATGCCAAATTCCTTTCAATCATATTATGAAGACTTGCTCCCCCTTTTAATTTCTCCAAACACATGGTTTCTAAAGAAATTAAGGGAATTTTTTTTTCTTCTTGTCCAAATTACCAGACCATAGAAAATTTCTTATCAACTTTTGAATTTGAAGAATGATGGACTTAGGAGCTTTTAAAACTGACATATAATAATTTGGAATCGTGGATAGAACAGTTTTTACCAACAAGATTCTCCTTGATAATGATACCATCTCCCTTTCCAAGATTTTTTTTTAGCTTGTATGCTTTGAATGATCTTTTTCCAATAAGAGATCTTATTTTGGCTTGCAAAGAAAGGAACACCAAGATATTTGCAAGGCGGTTGTGCTTGTTGAAAGCCTAACAACTTCACAATATGTTTCTCAATAACAAATTTTGTATTGAACACATACACTTTTGACCTACCTTCATTTACTCATTGGTCTGAAGCACTAGCATATTTATCCAACACCGACTGTATATGCAAAGCTTCTGATACTACAACTTTGCCAAAAAGTAATGTATCATCAACAAAAAGAGAGTGTGTTACTAATATGTTTGAATTTGGAATACAAATTCCCTGAATGATACCCTGTTCATGAGCTTTATGAATTGACCTGCTCAAAGCTTTTGCTAATATGATAAACAAAAAAGGTGAAAGTGGATCACCTTGTCAGACCCCTTGAGATGAACCAAAGAAGCCAACTGCTGAACCATTTAACAACACAGAGAACTTGGCACCTGATAAACAATCCATAATCCACTTACGCCACTTCAGAGAGAAGCCAAACTTCAATAACACCTGCTTCAGAAAGGACCAGTCAACCTTGTCATACGCCTTCTGCATATCAAGCTTTATTATCATGGAAGACATTTTATTTACAACAATGGAGTGCAAGACTTCATGAGCAATAATTGCACCTTTTGTTATTTCTCTACTAGGAACAAACCCACCCTGCTCCTCTGAAATAATTGTAGTCACAAGAGGGTCTACTTGAAGATAAATGGCCTTAGTAAAATGTTTTTAGATGGTGTTGCAGAGAGAAATAGGCCGAAAGTCAGAGAAAGTATTTGGAGAAGCTATTTTCGGAATGATAACAATATTAGTAACATTGAACTTCTTCAACATACCTCCAGATTTTCTTGACTCCTCCAAAGCATTTAGAATATCCACCCCAAAAAAATCCCAATATTTTTGATAAAAGATTGCAGTAAAGCCATTAGGACTTGGAGCTTTATCAAGAGACATAGAAAATACCACTTCTTTAACTTCATTTAAATAAAAGGGAGCCAACAACCTATCATTATCTTCTTGAGAAACTAGCTTTGGGATATCCTGAAGTTCTTCTCTTTCCCTTACCAACTGGATGTTATCATCCTTATTGGCAACTAACAAGGATGAGAAAAACTTGATACCTTCATTTTGTATATCTTCCTCTTCTGTAAGAAAAACCCCTGACACACTATCCTGAATTGAGAAAATAGTATTCTTTGCTTTCTTGATTTGGGCTGAAATATGAAAGAATTTTGTATTCCCATCATCATCTTTTAGCCACAATTCCCTTGATTTCTGCTGCCAATAGACTTCCTCTCTCAATAACAATTCCTTCCATTCCTCTTGAAGTTTACTTTGCTCGTCAAATAAAACATTGTCAAGGCCATTACCAATGATGCTTTCATTTACCTCTACAAGCCTTTTGAAACCAATTCTTTTTGCACAAAGATATTCTTAAACACTTGCTAATTCCAAAATTTTAAATGCTACTTAAAATGATCCAACTTTTTACTTAACTGAAACATTCTTGAACCATGACAAAAAGGTACATTCAACCACCATTGCCTTAACAAATTGATAAGTTGTGGATGCCTAAACCACATAGCCTCAAACTTAAATGAAGATTGAAACTTTGACTTTATTTTTTTTGGTACAAAATCTAATGAAATAGCAAAATGATTTGAGGCAACAAAAGGAAAAATTTCATATGTTAAATCGAATTCACTTAAAATCCAATTCAGAGAGGTTAAAATTTTCCTCTTGTTTGTCCAAGTAAACCTCCCATTTGGTGGAATTATATCAACCGGAGCATTATCTTGAATAAAGGCAACAAAATCTTCCATGTCTTTTTTTGGGGGACATATACCACCTTTTTTCTCTAATAAGCTTGTTATTGCATTGAAATCACCTAAGAGAACAAATTTGTCTTGATCCAACATATCCAATTTCTATTTCAAATTCTCTCACAATAATTTCTTGCCAACTGTACTATTTGGACTAAACATTTAACAACCAAAATGATAAATCAAAGTGCTTAATTTTCATTAACTGCCAGTTATGCTCACAAGTAGCCTTTCTAATGCTAACTAATTTAACATTCTAGAGAGTAATCAAACCACCTGAAGCTCCATGAGATGGCGAATGAAAGGACTTCCATTTGTTCCACTTCTTACTAATAGACTCAAAAGTCTTAATTGAGGTTTTAGTTTCTTGGAGGACAACTACATCTTCCCCACAAGCATCCAGTTGATGCTTGACTTGGGCCCTTTTGTTAGGGCCATTTATGCCTCTGACATTCCAGGATATTATTCTCATTGTATCCTAGGAGAGAAACATGCTCTCCTTGGCCTTTTTTGTTTCTCACCTCCACTCAATTTGACATCTAATGTCAATTGAATACCTGCCATAATTTCCTCTTGTAGCTTGGTAGCTAAAGATTTTCGTCCCCTCTTGGCAGGAGATTTTTTACTTGAAATAGGAGACAATGGGGACTGAGAGATTGATAAAGAACCTAAACCATTTGATAAATACCCTTCCCCAAACACCTCAAAATCAATATCATCTATCATCTTATCATGTCTACAAAAAATAAAGCTTCATCAACAAATTTCTCAAGCTCCACATCAAAGGGTAGGTTAGATGGATGAGCAATGGAGCCTTCAAAACCTTGTTGAGACTGCAAGATGTAACTGCCACCTCCTCTTGGTTATCAAAAACCTTTAACAAATCATCACATTGATTTGCCAATCCCAGTGTTAACATTGAAGCACATTGGTTCAATTGTTGAAAACTAACAAGCTTACATTTAGGGACCAAAAGATTAATAGAATGAAGAAACATATTAATGGGAGACATCAAAAGGTTCTCCCATCCAGACACAAAGGAGACCGAAATAGGTTTAATAAGTGAAGAAGAAAACCTACTAACGTTCCTAGAATTGTTTAAACTGACAAGAGCTGAAAATTTGAACTTGCTATCCAGAAGTAAAGGAGAGTTATCTTGAACACATACTACTCCATGTGAATAACGGTTTTGCACAACCTCATCTTCCCCCAATGATAAAGAATTGCAAAGAGAACCCCAAAAGATTCCAAAGCAGTAACTTTTGAAACCCCCCACTAGTGCGACACATTACAAGAAGATCCTTTATCCTTAAATTGAGTGCTTAGAGCAATGAAATTTTGATTCCACTTATAACATATATCAAAAACCTTGATCAAAAAGGTTAAATCAAGATTTCTCACAAAATCCTTATCAGGATTAGAAAGAGCAACAATAGATCTATCATTCAGGGAATAACAAGGACCTTTGGAAGAATCCCCTACCACTTCCATGTTCAATGCCGAAACCATCACACACTTTCTTGAACGATGAACCAAAAAATGGAAATGACAAAAAAATTGTTGGGGATCCTCAAAAACCACCTTCTGTTTCCACAAACCATGAATTGATTTGATGTTGATAATTGTTGGAAGATTTTTTGTAACATCAACAAGAAGACAAAACCTAACTGGCAACGAAGGGTTGGAAAAGAACTACAAATCTTGATGCAGAAAGATGCCTAAATGATTATCAAGAGTTTCAATAATTTGGGACTCTCTGTACTCCAATGGTAACCCTTGTAACTAAACCCAAAATGGAATGAATTTGACCATAGACTGAAAATGACAAAAAATTGGAGACCATAGGGTAGAAAAAAGACCGTGGCCCTCACAAATCCAAGACATTTTTCTATAAACAAAATTCCTTGAATCTTTATTAGAAAACAACACCACAAAAAACCCTTCCCCCTTATCTAAAAAGAAAAATTGAATAGATCCTTCCCAAGTTTGAAAAATCCATCATTGTAAAAAAGCTAGATCTGGAGAGAATTTCCAAAACTTACAAATGAGAGCCACATCCTTGAGATCCTTGATCTGCAGTTGCAACATTGTATCATAAGAGTAACATTAACTTGATCAACCGAACCTCTACTCAGTTTCTTTTGCTACTTAGGAACCCAAACCTTGCCATTATGTCCCGAGACATTGGCCTCCCTCTAAGAACAAAACTTAAGATTCTGCCCATTGCGCACTATCTCATCAATTAGAAACAAAAGATTTAGGGCAAGAGACGAGAATGTTGTTTGGGAAAGTGGCAGGACACAAAGAGGAATTTGGATCAAAGGAAGCTCTAGAAGTGATAGGAATGTTATTGGGGAATGAAGTCAGAATGCGGGAAGCCGAAACTACCTTAGACCAACTCCTAGTATGAGAAGATGCCTGACCACTTGATTCTGAATTTGACTCACATATATCAAATGTAGGTTGGTTATCCCGAATAAGCGATTTCCCGAAGCATCGAGGCTGAAAAGAGGCATTCGCCTAAAAATGAGACCGCCGAATGCCATTAGATCCCCATTGAGAACCAATAATATGCTGTAAACCCTTAACCTGACCAAGAAAGCTCTTTTTTGTCGAAGAAATGGATTTTCCTAGCAAACCACGAGTTGATCTATTGGAATCTTTACCATTAGAAAAGGGAAGAGCACTCCTTTGACCCTGATTAGCACCATGAAAACCTGAGGCTTGCATAGAATGGCCATAAAATTTTGAAAAATAACCATTAGCAGAAAAAGGTCTCCGATTCATGCAGTCCCCCATCTCATTCTCATTCTCATTATGATTTTCAAATCGTCCTTTTGATGGAACACCTTTGTTTGATTTGTAATTTTGACCATTCGATAGATCCTGTGAACTGATTGATGGATTCGTTGAAAAGCCTGAAAAAATATGAGAAGAATGACCAGTTTTTCAAACCCTAACAACTACTTTTGTTTGCTTGAAATCCTAGGTGCGCCTGGTTGACTGAGGCACTTTTCTTCACTAGACTTATTTTTTATTTTGAGTTTTTTTCAACTTTTTTCACCTCGCGTTCATCACCTTTGCTGATTGTGTGACCACCTTGCTAACTGTGAATGCTCTCATCGTTTCACATGCATGATAAACAAAAACTGAAAATATTCTAAGGCATTGAAGCCTAGGCGCCTTCCTTGGCTAGGGCAGCCCAAGGTCTCTAGTGTTAGAATAATTTTCACAAATTTGACTATTTTTAGATTCCCCTCCTCTGTTCATCATTCTTCAAGTATCTTTCACCGTGGATTGATCTGTGCAGTGTTTACGACTTAGATTCTGACACTTAGTAGTTGGCCATCCTCCATTGATGACCCCAGAGGTTCTGATTTTTCCTCTGAAAAAGTGAAATAAACCCACTAGAGAAAAATTGACTTTTTGACAATTTTGACTAGACCTGCGTGATCAAGACATAAAATCAACCAATCAAAATTAGTTTGAGCTATTTTTGCAAAGATTCTATTTTTAACCATTTTCCTAAAAATAGGGCCAAAAAATTGAAGTCTAGGTTTTGTAGATAATTTCAATTTGAAGAGACCCAAATCATTAGATTTTGAAAAAAATGACTTTTTTGACATGCGTGAATCCCTAAAAAATAGGGGCCCACATGCAAATTTCTATTTTTAGAAATTTTTTGTGAGCATCCTTTTGACTATAAACCTAGAAAAACCTTTTCAGAAATTTCTAAAAATAGAAAATTGCTATTTTTAGCAATTTTGACATTTTTTGACTTTTGACGACCTATTTTTACAAGATTTTTATCATTTTTACAAAATGCCTTAATGAAGCAATTTTTTATTTATTTTGGGTACAACACTCTAATTTTTAATTTCAACACATAGTAAACTTTGGTAGTGAGGAAGGGGTGTCCTTTTTGATGCATATTCCTACATCTACCCAAGAGTCTCTTTTCATGGATTAGTCATCTACACATAGGAGTATGGCCAATCTACTTAAGAATAGTGGGATCCCACTCCTTTGGTAGATTGTATAATCTTATTCATATCAATACTTCTTGAATTTGATAGTTCAAAGGTTCAAAGTTAGGGGTCCATTTCTTAAGGAAGATGCTAGCTTCCTCAAGCATCTAAGGCCCCCCTTGGAGAATTTTTGTTCCTTTGATTTGCTAGGGCATTAAAATGGAAATAAACCATTGGTAATAAATTTTGTTGTGAGGGAGCTTCCCCAATTCTCTTTAATCCACTTGATACTTTCTTTGGTAGACCAAATAGTATTGAAATTATTGATTAGAGCAACTAGATTGAGGATATATTCTCTTCTTAAGCATGGTATGTTGAATTGAGATTTTGATTTTTGATACATTGTTCTCATTGAGGTTATGAACATATCTTGCTCCTCGTACTTGAACCTATTTCCATTCTTGTGTGGTGGAGTTTCAAAGTTATTTTTATGCCTATCTCCCCACTCATTTGATTCTCGTAATTCTTTCCTTGAATTTGAAATTTGTACCAATTTCAAGTTCCCCCTTTTTCAAAATTTTCTTACTTAGAAGCTTCCTTATAATGTTAGAACTCATATTTGCTTGATTTTGCATGTACTATATCCACATAGGTTGTCTTGGATCTACCTCTTTTATTTTCACTCCGCTCTTGAGAGATTAGTCTCAATCAATTGCATTGCTAGGGCTTCAACCCCTTATTTGTGCGACTGTTTTCTAATGATGAATGGTGCACCAATTGTCTTGATTAATTCCTCTTAATGGAGTGGCTAGGGATGATTTATTAGATTGAAATCATTGTTGTACCTCAGTTTGTTTCCTCCTACACACCTCTTGTCTCTTTCTATGTACTCATGGCTACTCCTTTTCACTTGCTCAACTTTTGCCATTTTTCATAAATTTGGCCGTAATCAAAGGGCAATATTAAGTTAAATTAATTTATGTCTAAAGTTCAAAATTTGGGGTAACTTGTGGGACATCTCATAAATATTAGTTAAATATTTTTTTGACTAGTTTGCACTAGATAAAAAATCAATTTCAAGAAAGAGAGCAGAGGGGAAATACCCAAACATTGCAAATTTAGAAAAAATGATTGTTAATATTGCTCCACAGATAAATTCCATTACTTTTAAAAATTTTAACATCTTTTAGTTTTCTTGAATTATTGTATACATTCTCAATTGATTGTTTGCTCACACTCGTAAGTAAACCATGACAATAGGAATTACTAAGTGTTCCAATTCTAAAATGACCTCTAAATTTAGGTCAATTCCCATATCAATACTTGTGTATGAATTGGGGAATGAATTCCATGTTAAAACAAAATAAGGCTGATGTGATTGTCAAGGATAATGTGATGTTTGAAGCATTCTCATAGCAAAATAACATAGACCAAAATTTCTTTAGGCGATTCAATGCTACAATCAAATTGAATCTCTAGACATGATATTATGCTAAGCATTCATAGAAGCTACAAATCATTCTATTAAGTGCTTCAAAATTTATACAATTGTATTTATCCTTGAAGGTAAATAATCATTGTAGAAGAAAAGTGCTAAGGCTCAACATTAGTAAATGTACAAAGTAAGTAATGATATATAGAAATTCTTAGAAGACACAAACTAGTGAATACAAAGCTTAATATATACAATTCCCAAGTGCATCTATAAGCCATTTCTTCTTGCTTGTTTCTCAAAAATTTCTATTAATACAACATTACAACTTGTCAATGATATTTTGCATTCTTCATCTTGATTATTTGCATAGCTTATTTATTTCTTGTAACTATTTTTGTTTTCATCCATTAGTTAGTTTGCTTCTAATCATATTTGTTTCACCATGTGTAGTATAATCTTGGGGAAGTAAATTCATTTGAAAGCCAATGCCAACAAATTCCTTGTGAAGACATGATGGTGATAATGAATTATTTTTTAATTATTGTTAATCTATTTGTATTTTAATATTGAAATTGAATTTTTGATATTTTATCTTATTTGTGATTTTTTATCACTTTTAATATTAAGATTTTTTATTGTTTGCAAAATTTTATAATGAAAATTTGGAGAAACACTAATCAATAATAAAACTAATTAATTATGTTTTAATTATTGTTTTTTTGATACTACAAAGGTATCCCCATCGACCCAACCCAATGACCCAAGTACCTTGGGTACCTGAGGCAAGCTAGGGCGAAACTAGTCCTAAGTTGAAGATGGTATTAGACAAGATCATGACAACTGTTTTAGTCCTATTTCAAATATTAAATGACCTAGGAAACAAGTATTAAATGACATGATAAGATAACATGACACCTAAGACTTCTAAAAATATTCGTAAGACCTAAGTAAACTTAACATGTGATAGGACCTACTAGGTGAACTAGTTAGGTCAGAAACCTTTTTCACACCAACACTCTCCTTAAGTGCAACTTAGGAAGAGGAAACTAATACTTGAAAAATGATGTAAAGATGATGGGTCTCGACTACTGGGCCATGTTAGGTGCCCATGTAAAAATGTAATCTCTTACAAACAAAGAAAATGAGAAAATATAATGAGACAAAACTCCTCCCCAAAAGAGAGATTAAAAAAATACTCATTGAAGAATGAGAAGGAAGAAAACCCCATGCGACGAAAAAAGACACCCCCCATAGGAGAAAATAAGAGAGACTATGAAGGTCCCCCTTGATGTAGTGTCTCTTGCAAAGATGGTATTTTCCCAACAATGAAAGATGAAGATGATCCAAGACTGTCAAATAACATTCCTCCCCTTAAGAAGAAACAAAACCAAGAATGTATGTAGGATTTCTTCCTCGTCTTGAATGGAATATGAGGGAAGAAAGATTATGTATGGTGTTGTTGAATTATGCTCAAGTCTCTCCATGTTGATTCTGAAAGTTGACACACTCTAAACATGCATTCTAGGCCACACTGTTGAATAGGACAATCGAAAATATAGTAGAGATGAATGTAGAACACAATACAAAGATAATGATATCTCCTATTAAGACAAAGAAGCCTCCTCCAAATGTTGGTCAAAAGTATCCACACATTTCAAATTGTGAAGAATGATCATGTAGCGAATGAACAAGAGGGTCAGAGTGTTCCCTCGTAAGAAATGAAGAAGGATCATCTCCATCAAAGAGAAGATGAATGCAATCAATTGTGTCTCTCAAATTTACAATATGAGACTCCAAAAACAAGTTGGAGATACCTATCAATAAGTCATCCCAAGTAGCCATCTCTGGAAGACAATGTATTTCTTGTTGCATTGAATCACAAGAAGCCAAAAACTATGGCAACACAAGCATAATCAAATGTAACAATAAATGAATATGTGATCTCAATATGAGGAGGAGAAGCAAGAAGATAAGTATCTTTGTCAATTGGACATTCAAGATATTCACAATATTCTCAAATGATCCTATTGCAATTGGGAAATTTGCAATAGGATCATTTGAGAATGGAGAGATACGAGGGTCTCCAAAGATCTCCCAAATCAATCTTATAATATGATCATTATTAATACTCCAAACTGATTTCTTCCAAGCTATGTATGGTTTAGGTAAGAGTCCATAAAGATATAGAAAAATATTAAGCCGCCTAAGATGTGTCAGGATACCTTTTTGATGGAACTCATAATTGGCTTTTTTTAGAATTACCATTGAAAGATGAATAGAAAAACCCATGATACCTCCTCAAAGATCAATACAAATGAATCAACCACAAGAAGATTCCCCCCCTCCCCCAAATTCACTCAATCAAAGAAACCCCTATAAATATATGAGCTTGGAACTTTATGATTAGTGCAATTACAAATTCCATTTTCCAAAAACCTGAAGTGGCCTTGATCTTGGTACATGCAAAGCTGGCCATAGAATCAAAGTACAATTTTTTGAAAAAAATGAGATCAATTTGATCACACCATTGAAAATTACACAAAAATTTATGCACTTAAAAAAAATTGCATCGAAAAATGTTACCGTAGTAGCAAGAACAGAGCCCCAAATGTTTCCAAAATAAGAATGACTCAACAATACCTGTGCGAGTCTACAATTTTTAAAAAACCTAGACACCAAAATAAAAAAACTATCTACACTATTGTGCAAAGCACAAAAAATTGCCCCAAATAAACAAATTGCTTGCAAAAAGGAGGTTACCTGAATATTCCTAAAACACTCAATTAAATTTGATGTCCTATGGGCCATTGTAGGTTGATTCGAGGGTTAGAATATTCAACCAGAATATACTTTATCACTAGAATATGCTTAAAGGAATCAAAATATTCGTTATTTTTCATCAATTTTTACAAATGTCGAAGCTAGGTGGTAAGCTGGACCATGATAGTGTGCCACAATATGTGGTGGGTAGGCATGATGCCATATGGCTCTTGCGACCACCTAGTATGTGCACAAGAAGGTGCAATCTGCAGTAACATGCTTGCACATGGTACTTATTTTTCTTTGAAAAGTATATGATTAATATTTTTTAATAAAAAAATCAAAATTTTTTACACAACATAAATAAAATATATTTTTGAAATTGCACCACCCAATTGCAATTATGCGACTAGATGGTCGTACAAATGATCAAATTGGGGATATTTTTTCTTTGATGGCCCTAGGTAAAATTGTCTGATTTTGATGAATTCATAGTTGATCTTGGGGTTTTTGGGCCTTCTAGATGTGATGGTAGGGTCGTATTTGACCCAAAATTCTCTAAAGTTGTAATTACCTCCTGGATTTGGCAACCACTTTTCATCTTCAAACGCTCATAGATTTGGCCTCATATGTTTGATTTAGATGAAATAAAAGGAAAAACCAACTTTCTCGAACACCCTAAATCAATAATGAGCTCAAATTTTCACCAACAATCTCCAAAATGAATTTACAATACAAAGATACAAAGAGGAAGTACCCTCAAAATTGGTATTTCTATCAAGTTTTTTCGATTTTCTAGATCATCAAGGATGCAAGAGAAGAGAATACTCAAATTTTTGAGATATACCAAGATGTCTTCAAAAAGACTAACCAAAGACACCCAAATTTCTATGATACCATGTAAGAGTTTTCTATGGAGATAGACAACCAAGATCTAGAGGCCAAATGGAAAGCACAAAGAGAGAAGATCAATATGACAAGAATAAACTATATTCCTATCAAGAATGCAAATAGAAAATGGATATGAATTTTACAATATATGAGAGACCCTTAGTTATATAGCCAAGGTGAGACATAGGATTAGAGAAGATCATGACACGTTTCTTAATTCTATGTCATGAGACAACTAACTCATCACATAGTAAATGACCTAGGAAATAGGTATTAAATGACATGATAATATCACATGAACCTAAGACTTCTAGAAAGGTTCCTAGGACCTAAGTAAACTTAACATGTGAATATGACCTACTTCACACCAACATGATGTAAATATTAGTTTAAACCATCTTTAAGTGATTCTACATTGAATGGGTTTGAAGGGTGTTTTTTCCTTAAAAAATGAGTGATTTTAATTTTATGTGATCTTTATTATTGGGAGACAAAAGTATTATTTTGCATGTTAACCTCTTAATTATTTATGTGGGATATGAGCCATTTAATAGTGTTTAACATGTGGGAAAGAAGTATCTTGTTTCTAGTGATACTATTGAAGTTTTTATGGGATTATAAGGTATTGGAGTAGTCAATGCTATTGTTTGGGACTTCCTATATTATTTATAAACTATTAGCTTCTCTTGAATGCTATTAGATGGAGAAAGTCCCTACTGAATGCCAATTCTTTTATGTAGGAGATCCTTTTGAATAATAAGTTTGAATGCAAAAACCCATGGCCGACTAGTACTAAAACTAAATCTTATACTTGTTCCTCTCTAAATTATTAAGTTTTTTGACAATTAAAGTGAATTATAAGAGAACTAGATGGTTTGTTGTATTGATACTATGACCTATTTATTTAGGGACTTAAAGATAGGTTTATTGTGTTTAATGACATACTTTACATGATGTGATATTAGAATATTTAATTATACCTTTAAAAAGTCATATTATGGCTCATTTGTTGTGGAGAGATTGGTGTGGGTTGCTTGGGTCAACTCATATATATGCATGAATTATATTCAATTAAATGAGAATACCCAAAGTAAATAAAGTAATTATTAGTTTTATGATTAGGCGTGTTATTCATATTACATATCCTAAGATCCATTCTAAGTTAATTGTTCATAGTTGGAATTGTTCATAGATATGCAAATAGTTTATGTATCTCTAATAATCACAAAGTGAACAAAACTGGATGTCCATGTCAAGGTGATGGCATATGCAACTATTTTATTATTTTCTCATAACTTAAAAATATTGTTCTAATGAGGCATTGTTATTGGGGTTACATAATGGATTAGTAAGATCATTCGCCATTATTAGTGGGTGTAAGATATAATTAGGGCTTCATGGGGAAGTGCTAGGGAGTTATTTATACCAACTTGTATAATAAAGGTCAAACATGTTTTTCTAAGAGTTATTTTTTATTATGAGATGACTCCATGTTGTGAGGGTTGTGAGAATTCTTGCAATGATATTTTGATTCCTTGTTTGGACCCATGGTGTTATCATTTGGTGGTTTTCTAGGATTCCTCAAGTCTATTTATTATACGTATGGGATCCAAGATGTATAGAATGTATTTTGTAGGGCTATGCTAATAGATTTATTATAAAGGAGCATGATTGTCGATGTCATTGAAATATTGCATGGAGAAGCTATGTAAATGTATTGCAACCATATTCATTTGACAATACATTGAATTGTGGCAATGCTTTGGAGATTAGGTATTTTTGAAAGAGTTTTCCTAGTGTATATGTGTATCTCTCATCTTTTTTTTTTAAATTATTAATTTCCTTTCTAACCGTTGTTTATATGCTAGAATGTTGCTAAAACTCAGTGTAATGATTTAAATAATATTTTCTTCTTGAAGGGTCAATATGAAAATACTTTTATGTTTGATAGAAGATTTTTCTGAGATTAATTGTTGAAGAGTTTGTAGACACTTTTTCTTACATTTGGTATCAAACTTGAGGGAATTTCTTGAGTTGCAAATGCTCTCATATTGTTCTATGTTATACATCTAGGATATTTGAGTTTTGGATATGTCTCTAGTTTAATTGTTTGAGCATGGAAAGCTTGTAGAAATATTTAGGAATAAATCAATCAATTATTGATAATCGTTTAAGTGAGATTTTGCAATGGAATTGGTTTGATTTTTGGGAAACATTATGAAAAACATTAGTATAATAGTAGAGAGGTTCAACGAAACCAATATTGAGCATTGAATGCTCATGGTGGCAAATCTTGGAGTTGATCATATGCTTGCACATTGTATAGTTATGAATTGGAGCTCCTATTTAGTAGTATGAGACTATTCTCTAGCATGGTGGCTATGGTACTTTATCTTATAGTCACGTGGATTGGAAAATATTTCGTGTTGGGCACCTATTTTTGAATTCCTAGTCTCAAGGGAAAGTATTAATTGTGTTGACTATCTTATGGGGTGCTTAAATGTTGGGTTTGTAGTTTCAATCCTTGGTTATGTGAAAGCATTGGATGATTAACTCCTAATTGCATGGAAGTTGTCTAGAAGCTCTTGGACAACTTGGATTTTATGTTTACATGTATATGGCGATGGTTGCAAAATTGGTCTTTTAAAACTCTCTAATACTTTCAAATATTTATAATTGCATGGTGTATATTCATGTTTTTAGGTTTGCATGTTTTACAAATTATGGTTGTGCTTGTCTATGATATTCAATTTTTGGGTTACAAATTTGATGTTTTTCAAATTTTTGGGTTTTAAGGAATTTCAATGGATTTATAATTGCATTTATGGTTGTATAGGTTTTACATATTAATCAAAATCTATTGTTTTGTAGATTTATGGAGAGATTGTTGTTCAAGTTTTTCTAGATGGAAATAGTTATAGATATGCATGCATGCTTTATGGATGTTTTGAGGGTAGTTGTAGCATTCTCTGTGGAAAGGTCTTGGATTATGTTTGGTCAATTAACATTTATGTAGTGGTTGTATATTATGTTCTTGAACCATGGTTACTTTATTGTGGATTTATGACAAGTTGTAATCTATATTTAATTTAATGTTTGAATTATGGAGAATCTACATGATATCTTTGGTTGTCTCTATTTTTCATGTTGTTGATGTGTTTAATCTATATGTTATATTGTTTAAGATTTTTGAGTTGTGTAGTTTTTTGGTTACCTATACTTATTGGTTGCATCTAGAACTCAAAAGTGGATTTTCTATATCCCTATATATTTGGAATGTTGATGTTATCTTGTGTGTAGTGGGGTTTTAGTATAGATTATTTTGATGCTATGGAGTTATATATTTTGTTTGACCTTTTTCTGTAATAATTCTTTATTGATAGGTTCATTGTAGAGAGGCAAGGATATGGATGTTTAGAGTACTTATGGAAACTACACTTTGGAACCCATAGAAACTACACTTTGGAACCTATTGTGGTTAACTATAGTGTCACAAGAGATTAAAAATCATGGTTAAATGGGAGCATTGTACAATATATAATCACTAATATATTCTTGATTGTAGATCATGGTTTTGTTTTGCATTTTGGGATATCTTGGTTTTGTAGTTGAGTTTAATTTTGTGAGGGAAATCATGTTGGAGTTTACAATTGAACCCCACAACTCTCAGAAGTCACCCACAAGAAAGTATCTTATCACAAAGAGAGATTAAAGCAAGATGAATTTGATCAAAAACTTGAGAAACTATATTAATGCAATAACTTGAATTGTATTGAATGAATGATTAGAATGAAAGGTGAATGCTTATAAAAGAAAACAGACAAACCCTACATGAGGTTTTGATTAGATTGTGATAAATTTCTTCAATTTATGCAATGAGACAACATGACCTATAATTAGCTCAATCTAATAATAAAAAATCACTCCTAAGTTTAGCTTAAGTGTAATAAAGTAAAATGGGCATAATAATTAATTAATGACTAATTAATTATTAAGTGAATTTTCTAATTACTCCAACGCCACCCTTAAAATCAACTTAGGGAGAAGATATCAACCTAATTATGAATGCAATGATGGATGCATAGATGGGTATGCATGGATGGGTCCCAAGTACAAGTCTTGATGGTACCCATGTACAAACAAATGAAATATTTTATAAATAGAGAAAAGGAGAAAACCACATGGGAAAAATTCCTCTCCAAAAGAGAGAATGAAATAAATGCACTAGTGAAAGAAGTATAGGAGGACTTGATATGACCCCCCAAGGACTGCTTCTATCATACAAGTACAATAGATGTCCTCCCAGTAGGGGAGAGAAAATGAGGATATTAATTCACCCCATAAAGAGAGAGCTCCCAGGCCAATGATGAACGCTTGAAGATAGAACACGACCCACTACCCGAATAATTCTCTAGCATGATTTTTTCTTCTTCTTTCTTGTGTGGAATGATGTTTTGCTTATATGTGATCCTTGGGCTATTGTGGGCTTGACAAATAACTCTTGCATGGTATAAAAGTTCAATATCTATAATCTCCTTCCCTCTTTTTGGAGTTTTTTGGTTAAGATATTTAAAATGATTCCAAGTTCCTAATAGACCTCATGATTGAGAAATAAAGGCCAAAAAACTTATAAATCCATATAAGGAACAATAGTGTTTGGTGTCAAAAAATTTTGAATATTTTTTTGGGTGTTAACAAAATTTATCTATAAAAAATCTATACAACTACATGGAGATATATGATTTTGTATATTCATACAATTTTCATACTACTAGTTTCCATCACTACAAATAAATTGACTCTATGTGAAGTCTTTGTACAAAGTTATAAATTTTAGAAATTAAAAAAGAAAAAAATCTATAAATTTTATTTTGGGTGTAGGTGTGAAGTCCTTGTCCATGCTAGATCCTTGCACAATAATTAGTTGGACGTCATGAGACACAATCCCTTGGTCTCTCCTAGCCTCATAGGAACTTAACACTTTAGTTTGCACTGATTAATTATGGAAGCCAAATATTTTTAAATATGGGTTATACACTTGCCTTCCCAAGCCTAGAGAAAGATAAATTCTTAAATGTGACGAGTGTTCAAAATAAATGCGCCTTGAATCTTAGAGATTTTAACCTCAAGAATAAATTTGGATCTATGTTAATTTTCTCATCTTTGTCCCTATTCTAATGGTTCAACTTATAAACATGGTTTACTTAATAAATCTCTTGTCTTAAGCAAATTTTTCAAATATTAAGTGATAATTTTTTTGGTATGTATTTCAATTTGGGTTTTTTTAAGATGTTTGCTTTCTCAATGCAGTCCTACTCAACTTAATCTTACTTAGGTAAGTGGTTTTTATTCTAGAATATACTATATTTTTTAAATAATTCTTATTTAATATAGTTTAGACTTATATTTAAATAGTTGTTTTGTTTTCTCTTCATCAACAAAGATATTGAAAATTATTTAGGGAACTCTTCTATGTAGATATATTACCCATGTACCATTGTAGATATAGGGTACATAATTCCATTCTTGGAATCTATTCGACAAGTGAAATATAGAACTCAATAGTGTGACAATATGCCCCTTTAGATCCCATAAAATCCTTGATCCAAACATTGAGGAATATTCAAAACATCTAGTATCAAAGCATCATACATGTAACAATGAAAGAGAACAAAATATTAGTGAAATTTAAGTATTAGAAACTAAATCGTCATCTAATAGTGTGACAATATGCCCCTTTAGATCCCATAAAATCCTTGATCCAAACCTTGAGGAACATTCAAAATATCTAGTATCAAAGCATCATACATGTAACAATGAAAGAGCACAAAATATTAGTGAAATTTAAGTATTAGAAACTAAATCGTCATCTTCGACATATCAACAAATAATTGAGCTATATCATGGTCTTAAGCTAGCACAAGTCAAAGGCTATAAGAAAGTTTGGCTGGAGGGTGATTCCCTTAATATCATCAATAATTTGAAAAATTGTGCTACCCCTTCTTGGACTATTGAGTCCTTGATTAGGGACTCTATTGATATTCTTAATTCTTTTGATGAATATTACATCTCTCATATTTTGAGAGAGGGTAACGGGCTAGCGGGTGTCTTCGCTAATATTGGAGTTAAAGGTGTTAGGGAATGGGGTTTGAATGACCCCCTCCCTATAGAGGCAATAACAAGTATTAACAATGATTGCCAAATTTAAATTGCTTAAGGATTTATTATAGCTAGAGGCGTGCATGTCAATCTTCACATTGCTGATGATTATGTGGAAGGATGGTAAGCCTGATTTGAAACAAGCTAATGGTATGGTGGCTGAAATATGTAGGGAACGAAACTCTATGATCTTAATTCTTCCCTGCCTTAATTTTGTTTTCACATGGATTCTGGGCACTCCTTGCATTGTGTTCTTGAGTCTCAAGCTTTACACTCTGCAAATTCTTTAGACATGGGTGGAGATAGGAACCGCACAGAGCCCTTCTCATGCAAAGCTATCAAGAAGAGGCCAGAGGTTTGGAAGGTGTTGGAGAAAGGAGGGTTGACTCCATACCTGGAGATATTGCATGGTAACAATCCACATACTACGACATTGTTAGCAAAAGCATGTAATAATAGGGTGTTGAAGCTGGGTGGTACGAAGTTTGATGTGAATGAATAATTTATAGCAAATATCACTGGTTTGGCCATGGATGGTATGAAAGTTTTTAGAGACAAAAAGGAGTCGCAAACTACTATGCAAATATTCTTCAAGGGGGATGAAGCTAAGGACTTGAAGACTGCGAGGAGCAGGGGCTACTAGAGGAGCTCTCTTAAGGTGTTGTGGGGAGATGTGGCCGAGAAACTCATGTGTTATATCACCCTGGAAGGACGCTTCTCCATGGTAAATGCTTACCACTTCCTTTTGCTTAATCATTTCCACCACAAGAAAAGGATCTCCTTTCCCTATTATCCCTTGGTATCGCTGGATTCTGGTCACAAGGACCATATGAAAAACCCCAAAAATCTTGTTTTGTATGTGGGGTTTATCCTTTTAATTTCTGAATATACGAAATCTTTTGAGGTGGTTAAGTTGATTGCTACCCCGAAGGGTAAGCAGTCTAAGCCAACAGATGAGTATGAGACTGTCTTAGAAGAGGAGCCAACTAGTAAAAAAGGGAAGAAAAGGAAACTTATTTTGGAAAAGGAGTCAGATTTTAAGGAGGATGTGGACTTTGTCCCAGACTCGCTTGCATCTTTGGAGGTGGGTCCACAACCCCCTACTGTGGGAAAGTCTAAAAAAGGGGAGTTGTTCCCTAACAAGGGCTATGAGACTTGCAATGATGAGATGGTTGTTGATTTGCTGAGTAGTGGTGTGAAGGAGAAGAATGATTTGTATGGTGAGGCATCTTCACCGCCCCCTGTGACCAAGCAGTTCTAAGAAGGATCTCTAGAGGAGGGAAGTAAGAAGAAATGGGTTATAAGGACTGTGAGTCAATTATTGGAGAGGGTCTCTCCTCTCACAATCACGGGTGGTCTAGATGTTGATGATTCCTTGAGTGTGAACAAAGATTTGCAGCAAAGAGGTAAGGTTGGGGCCGCTGGTAGTCAGGATGCTGTGGAGACCTAGGCTATGGACCTAGAGTGGCTAAAGAAAACAAAGGCTGTGGTTGAGGAGATTGCAAATTCCATCCGCAAAATCAAAATGCTCGTTGCTGCTGGGAAAGGTGAGGAAGTCTCTTCCAGTCAGGATAAGGTTAACTCCTCTGATGAGGAAGATGCTGCGGGGAAGGGGGTTTTAATTTTGATAGGGAAGATATCTTTGATGTGTTGCGAACTACTAGAAAGGGTTCCATTGTTTTGTTCAATTTGTTCAAATGGTTTTTTCATGAACTTAATATGACAAATGTCAAAGTTAGGAGTGCGATGAGTAAGGCTAAAGAGTCCTTTGTTCAAAACTAGTTGATGAATTGTTTAATTCCTGGAACATTGTGGCAGAGGACTCTTAAGATGAAACAAAATCTGAAAGCTAGATTTCTCACCCTTGAGGATCAATTGGAGAAAATTTGTGCTAGTGTCCAGTCAAGGGTGGGGAGGTGACTAAGTTGGTTGTTAAATTTGATGTAGTTGGTGTTACTTCTCCTTTTGTTAGTGCCAAGAATCGTAAGGAAACCGTTCATGCTGAAGAGTTTGGTGTTGGTCGCAAGCTGATGGAGGAGGAGGTTACTGTTGAGAAGGGTGGGGATAAGAATAATGTTTTGATTACTGAGGTGAATACAGATGGGCTTGGGGCTAGAACTAGAAACAAGACTAAGGCTTAGGTTGGGGCTTTTGGTAAAGAATTGCCTAATGTTTTGGATGATGCTCAGAAGGCTGCAGTGAGCGATGTGGATGTAGCTGATATTATGAAAAAACATGTAGTGCTGCTGGTTGGGGTCCTCCTTTTTGGTTGATGTTTTGCTGTTGGTTCTTTGATTTTGGGCTGATACATACTTAATGTAGTTTTCTTTAGTTTCAACTGCTTTCTTTTGTAAAGGGTTTCGGGACCCTTCAAAACCCGTTTTTTTACCTCTAATAAAAAGCAAATAATTGAGCTAAAAAATCTTATAATTTGTAGAAATGTATAGTAGTACAAAACAAATGGATCCACCCATTTAATAGTAAAAAAATGATTCCACTACACATAGATTGGAAAAGTGAAATGATGTAATCAATCTTTGTAAAATAACTATACATAGATTGGTAAATGTGAAATAATGCAATAATAGAAATCAATGTAAAACTAAAAAGTAAATGACTAATTTTGCAACTTCAACAAGATTTATGATAAGAAACCTCATTTTTTAAGAATGACTCTTTAGTTGTATAATTCTTAATTTGTGTATATGAGAAAAAGGAAAAACTAAGTATAAAGAATAATAACACAAAATTCCCTCTCTTCCACTCGCATCGAGAACTTAAAGTGGAAGCCTAAAAAATTTCTTTGATTAATATGATTTTTCATTAATAAACCTCAATCATTTATACAAAATACCCTAAACAAGAGTGTCTTTAATAAAGAAAATCCAAATATTATCATTTTTTAATAAACACACCCTAAAATAAAATAAAAAAACTTTTCCTTTGATTTACATATTTATCAATATTTTTTTCACAAATCTCAACAAACAAACTTATGCCAAAGAAAAAAAAAGATATTTCAAAGCATAGAAATCTACCAAATGTTACAAAGCATCTGGTAATCCAAACTAAACGATATTCTGAATACACTTATGCTCTAGAAACAAATCATTTTCCAAAGAATATGGAAATCTTGGGAAGATTGGAAAGGTAAACAACATCATGGAGCAACATCTTTAATCCTACATGAAAGGTAGGTAGTTGCTCTTTGTGGCAATTGCATGAGCTGAGGCAACAAGTAAAACCAAGTGCATGTTTTGGAAATCCATAACATTGTAATACAATCAATTCATTAAATACAAAAATGTAGTATGAATTACTCATATCATCGTCTTTTCTCACCAAAACTTTTTTTTAGTTTTTATTACTATAAATAATTTTATGGGATGAAAAAGTTGTAGTCTACAAAGAATTTGGCTACATACCAGCATTATAAATAATAAAATTATATTTGATTATCCTTAGTTTGTAAATACTTTTCGAACCAATATAACACTTCTATAATATTTGGATAAGCCATAAGTTGAAAGAGTTAGTTTTAGATGATTAAGGACTACCAAATTTTTGACAATTGCAAAGAAAGTAAATCTTAAGAATGATCTGTTGACAAAATAATATGTGCATGAATGTGTGATAAGTAAGTGGATAGGTTGAATGTATAGTGATGCGTAAACATATGAATGGGATGAAAAATAAGTGTATATAGGAATGTGTATATTGAATAAGTAGGTGATAGGGAAATGGATTTGATATTTTACAAAATAATATCATATATCAACACATCAATGGATAAGAAAACTCTCTTGAAGAAAATATAAAATTGAATGAGAAATTCAACATGGGTGTATTAATTTCACCATTATAGTATTATCCTAATATATATTTTAAACTTTGATGTTCATTATTACGCTCTATTTGGAGCTACAAAAGTCTCATAGATGGAGGGTTACAAGTTTTATCCAAGCTTGTGCTTAAAAAAGTTTTTTTATCTATTGGATTTTATGTTGTTCCTTCATATATTGAGAATTTAAATTTTAAAATTTTAACAATCATAAAAAAATTTATTAGATAGATAGATATGTTCTTGAATAAACTATGAGTAACACTTAAGGTGATCAAATAATACACAAATATTTATAGTCTTGTTGACCAAACACCACACATTTATATTTTTCAAAGCCATTAAAATGCATATTGCTTGGCTAAATGGGTTATAAATGTAGGTGTTGTTTATAGTGCTTTAAGAAATTCACAATGGTGATAATTTAAGAGATTCTTGATGAATTTATTAAAAATAAGTAACTTTGAAGATATATTTAGTTTACTAACATTAATTATCATTTTCAAAGATACCCAAGATTGTCATGATAAACATTAACTATAAGAACTTGAATGAATTTATAATTGTCCTTTAAATCCACCCGTCTTTCTAATAATACTATGTTATTTATAGTATCAATTGCCTCATTAACTAAATCAACATCTACACAACAACAGTACAAATTGGACAATATAGTATAAACACTCTATCAAAGTGGTTATTATCAAAATCATGCGATTCTATACTTTGGACACATTTAAACACACTACATTCAACACATATGGTGAATGACTAAAATTTTTACTATGATGCATAACCATGCTATTTGTTGCATATTGTAAAATCCCCATCTAGGGCACAATAATTTTTTTTTTTAACAATGCACAACTACCAACTTAAATGATTGAGCACCTTCCATGAAGCTTAATAGTGTTAACTTCAATACTTCTCCATTCCCATGCTAGCATCAATTCATTCTTTCCAAATATATGCTTGCACAAAAGAGTGATATGGTCTCAAGGTTATGGTCTTTCCTAGACCTACAACCTAAGCCTCGAGGGTTCTTGATGACCCTGCCTATGTATCCCCTCATGGGAATTAGAGGCATTGTAGTTCGCCCCGCACAGAGGAAGTTTAATATCACCTCTTGTATGAGATCTATTATCTCACCTTTAACCCATAACTATTAATTTAGTACATGTAAGCTATCAACATAATCAATTATAATATAATGATAATAGTCTTGCCATCAAGTGTTGGGTTCATACCAAACATTACCAAGCATTAGTGCACAAACATTCACAATATTCACAAGGGGCATATCATACCATAATCCCAAAGATCATACACAATGTAAGTCATGAGCATACCTCCATATACACAAGCTAACTAGCTTGTACACATCACTAGTATAACAGTGACTGGATCATACACAAATCATAAGTATAATGATGATTAGCTCATGCATACATCATAAGTACAACAATGATTGTCTCATACACATCACATTTATATTAGTGATTGGCTCCAACATATGTCACAAATACACAGTGACAAGCTCTAACCATATATTACAAATACAAAGCATCGAGCTCCAACATACATCACATCCACAATGGCTGGTTAACACATCACACTGGCTAACACATCTCAATGACTAACACATGTCCATAATGCATCCCAGATAGAAAGAATATCGGTGCATTGTGCACTACACCGTGGGTCCTATCCTTTCCATCGGTCTTCTGCACCATTCAACAAATAGGAAGAGGATTTGGGGCATCCCATACTACACCATAGGTTCATCCTCAACCCCACAAGGATAAGTATATAGTCTGACAACTAGGAGGGGATTCAATGCATCCCATACTACACAGTGGGTCTGTTAACCATCCCAAGGGTTTCCCCAAGTAGTGAACCTACCAAACTTGGTGGATTCTGACTTCAATCGCTTATAGGCCACCGACGACAAGTCTGTCCACCCATGAAGAAGTAGCTCCCGACATATACCACCTTGTGACCTTAGTGATATTCTCAACTATCGTCTTCACAATCTCAAGTAACACTTGGCATTAGTCACTTTCATGCTTACTAGTGATAGCCAGTGAACCCTCTCAATATGCGGTTAGCCCCAAATTATCGTTACCTGCACAGATGGGTCTCTACGGGCATGCAACCACTACGGTTGTATCATAACTAGGGTAGCCTGCTACCTTCACCTTTGTGAACTAGGTGAATGCTGACTAATCCCTAACAGTAGCCTAGACATTAGTCATTGGCATGGTCCAATGATTGCCTATCACTGCTCAAATATCCCAAAGGTTCACTCTTGGGTAGGTCATACATAACATGAATCACAATCTCAAACCACAGATACACGGGCCTATACATAAACACATAGATATGGAGTTGAATTACATAGACACATAAGAGATACATGGAACCAACACGAGATGGACTTTACCCATCATATGTACGTATAGTCAAATACCCATTATAAAGTAGTCGATCTTCGCTTATTATATAAAAGCATATTATGTATTAAATACACAATATTAGATTCCCTTAACTTGTTCATACACATATGGTACCCATTCAGCCTCAAACTGAAGCCTACTAAAGGGAGAAGGTCAAACCAATCGAGAACAACCCCAACCCTTGGAGTTATCCCCCTAAACCCTCCCCCTATGGACTTGAGGTTGCAGAGGAATCCTTCGCCCAAGAACCGCCTACGTTCCCACTTCCAAACAGGTCAAAGTTGCACATAGTTCTCCTCACAAAGTCTCTCAAGGATACCTATGCACCAGTTCCCATAACCAAGGTCTAATTAATTTTTATCTTTCATTATTAGACTAAACAATATTTTGGAGAACATAATTAAGTACACGATTTAACAACCCATACTATAACAATTCCCTTTAATAATATCAAGGTCTTGAACAAAACTCGACCCATTATTATTCATAAACCAACTTGGACATCCTCAGGTTTGTCTTATCAACATAGGGGCTAGGCTTATTATGCAACCTAAACTTACCTTGGTTCACACAAACCCATAGTAAAGCACTTCCATTTGAAATTTACATATTAGATTCAATATTAAGGTTCACGTCCTCAATGGATCAATACATATATTTGAAGGGAATCCAATAGTATTTATAAGCTTGTCTTAAGTATAATTAATGCCTAAATCTTACTTAAGTTGGCAACACTATATCTGTTGGACCATCATATGTTAGTATAAACCCAATGATAATATTATTAATAATAAATTCTTGATCTTCTAGTTTCCTTTACTCTATGGTGCAACTCTAGTATTATCATAATAGTCTAGTTAATAAACTAGATAGTTTATTCATACTTGTCATTCTCTAATCTTGACCTTAATGGTCATTAGTAAGGTATCGAGAGATGTTACTTAGGATTTATCTCATAACTTGATATCGACCATGTTGTTAAATTAAACAGTAGTTATCTTCCATTTAGAATGCAACCATATTGCCCTTCACTACAACTCTAATATCCTTCATTCATGTGCTAATCCCCATGTATCAAGGTTCTCATATTCAATAGGTTGATAAAAATCATCCTATCAACAAGGCCACATAAGGAAAATCATTTAAACATCAAGAGACATACACCCTAGTTATGAACTGACTTTTTAGCATGATCCATGATGAGGTCGTACTCAAGGCAATTGACAATCCTATAGAAAATAGATTATCATATGATTAAGTACACTCATTAGTATAATTAATAATAATAATAATCAACCTTTGATTTCATTTATATTGATTATAGAAACACATATTTCTATTGCACTCCTAAAAACCTGGAAGACAACAAGCCTTATTATTAAGTATTTGATAGTTGATACCTATTGTTGTTTGCAACCCTATCTCCTCTTAAAATTTTGTAGAAGAGGGCTACATAATCATATGACGTAGCTCATTGTGTTATTGCTAGCATATAATTTTTATCTAGATCTAGAGAAATGTTATGCTTACAAATCAATGACAAGGCCTAAGGTCAATTAGTATCTCAATATCGTTAGAAATGAAACAAGGTTCCCTAATAATGAGATTAGATAGATTTTGACTTCTAGAGTTGAACACTAGTTTTGTCAATCCATGACTTCCAATTGAGGGTCAAGTTTTGTTGTTGCCCCATTGTATACCATTTACTACTAACATAATTAGAATCAATCCACACATGGAATTTATGCTTCCAACAAAATCAATATAAGGTAAGCTTAGTCACATTAGAACACGGGGCAACAAGAAGTAATAAGACTATCACACCAAATGATAATTAGGTGTAACCACTTACTCCATACAACTACATCCATTTAAATAACAAAGCATAAGGTAGCAAGGAAACATATATTCAAAACCCCAATGACAAGAAGCATTACCATTTTATAACTAGTACATTTGTTTCTAAAATGAATTGTCACTTTCTCCTATGATTTATTTAGCAAATTATAGCATATCTTAATATATATATATATATATATACATGTGTGCACCTTCATTCAATTAAATTGTTCTCATGAGTTGAATAACAAAACTTTATAATTTATCATCTTTTTGAGGAGCCATTTAGTACAAATATGACCTGAGAGACAGAACCGAAATCTACCATGTGAAGAACGTACCCAAAAACCTTAGAAGAAACCCTTGCTCTTTTGTCGGATGTTGAACTTTCTTTCGAGGTCATCTATTTTTTCTGCTCCCAAGGGTTGCTACAAAGTCCGCCCAGGATTGTCACGAAATCTGTTGTTCTCGTCCC
>VDFB02369607.1:0-20858 GCA_007258455.2 Sequoia sempervirens | reverse complement strand
TGTTGTAATTTCCTTAAATTAGGCATAAGCAAGTATAAATACAAGTTTCTTTCAATCATTTTATACCTAGCAAGTTGAATGAGCATTCTTATAGAAAATTTGAGTTCACAAGAGCATTCAAGAGTATTCAAGGTTTGATGATCAAGTGATTTAGATAATTCTTCAAGTATCAAGGTGTGCCATAGAAAATTGGACCCTCTTGAGAAAAGAGACAATATCTCACATAATTAGGCCCACTTTTGACCCCTTCACATCATTTCCTCTTCAAAACAACATTTATAGGCCCCTTAGACCTATTAATTTTGATCTATTGGCCTGTTTCACATGTGAAATCACATAAAACCCAACAAACAACATTTAATAGCATCATACCCCAACAACTCACCTTCAAACAATAGTAGTGGGACCCATTCACCACCTTGGGTGAATGAGTCCCCTCTGGTGGGACCCATTCACCAAGGGTGGCGAATGAGTCCCCTTTGAGGGAAAATTCAAAATCAAGCGAGAATGTAATCAATTTAACTCTTATTTCTGGTGAATGTTGGCCTCTTAGGTCTAATTAACGGGAAAATAAGGTGATATTTCCTATAAATACAAACTTTAAGTCATTTTACACAACTTTTTGATCATATCTTATCATCACATTATCATTCTCCAAGAGCAATTTCAAAGCAAAGCATACAACAACAAGTTGCATCACAAAAAGTTAAAGTCTTAGGACATCAAACTAGGGTTTATGTAGATCTTGAAGCTCACTAATATTATCAATATCCAACATTGCAAAGGGTTGATGATGGATTCCTATGGTGAATCATGAAGAAATCTAGGGTGAAGAGGTGCAACTAGGCACCAAATCATGCCTGAGGACTTGGTTTCCTATTGATTCCATCTTCCATTTTCACTCTATCTTCAGATTAAGGTTTGCATTATGTTTATTTAGTATTTGCATGTCATTTCATATCCATGTTTCATGTGTTGTAATGTTTCTAGGGTAGAGATCTTGCATCATTTTAATCAATCTTGCATGTCTTATTCTAAAACAATAGGATAAGGCCTCTTTCATGTTTTAGTATTTCCTGGTCTTTAACATATCTAAGGCTAGGGTTTATGCATATTTCTCATCATTCAAGGTTTGATTACCTATCTAGGGGTTTGAACAAGGAAAACCCCTCATTACACCAACACTTTTAAGTTGTTTTATAGAGATTTTCCAAGATCTAGAATCAGGAATCAGTCAAAATTTGTTGTACAAGTGTCAAGGTGCAGATCTGAGTTTTGAGTTTGCAAGAATAAGAAAGTGGACTGATTCACCATCCTTGGACAATGAGTCCCACCTAATATGAAAAATTGATTCAGATATTGTTTTAGATCCCCAACTATTAGAAAATAGGTTTTGTACATAAAAGTCCTGATTCGAGACTGATTCGACCAAGGTGGCGAATGAGTCCCAGCTAGCTAAAATCTAGATTTCATCAAGTTTCCATTTTTTCATTCAATCCTCTATAGCTTCCCAAGTACACACATTCTCATAAAACAACCTTTTGTTTAGTCAAATATTGCATTTTGTTCATTATTTCTATCTTTTGGCATATCATGTTGTGTTTTCAAACAAAGCATAAATCTTAGTTTTGCATTCATTTTAGATCATATTAATCAATAACTTTCATTTATTCAAGATCATTTACATCATATCACATTGCACACATCCTAATTTGAGTGTTACATAAGCATTTTTTGATCTAATCTCTCTTCTTTTAGGTGAACAACCCTATAAGGGTTAGAGAGTCCAATGGGTCCAAAAATATGTCACACAAGGATCATGTCAAAGTCATCATGCATCATGTTTGTTTTTTAACTAAAAATTATGATCTAGGGTTTCATTATTCAAGCTAGCATTCAATTCAATATCTATCACATTCAAGCAAGAGTCAAGATCTACATCCATTCTAGCCACTTCATACATGTTTGTAGCACTTTATTGCTAGGGTTTGGTGAGTTACAACATGACATTTTGTTCATTCACCATTCTCCTTTCCCATTTCATTTCATTTCAAGGTTCGATTACCAAAATGGGGTTTGACCAAGGAAAACCCCTTTCTACTAACAAAACAACATTTTCTCCTTCTCTTGAGTGTGTGATTTATAGATCTAGGTTGAAGACACATTGAAGAGTAAGTTTGGAAAAAGTTGTCAAGTGTTCAAAATTGTCAAAGTTGTCACCTTGCATTGGAGATCATTGTAAGACATTTAGAGGTTGCAAATCAGATTTTTAGATCAAAATATCAGGTGGAAAGGACAAAGCAGACATTTAAGAGTAGAATCATACTTTAAATTTCCAAGAAACACTAACTAGATTGATACGCCACTTCTGGAATGAGTCCTAGTATAGGAAAATTTGTAGATTTCAGGAGATCCAAACACCTCTCTTCCAAATTTTAGTTTCTACCCAAATACCCTAATTTGGGACTAAATGACCTAGTCTGGCGTATGAGTCCCACTCAAAATTAAAATTAGTGTTTTCAGCATTTCATGTCCTCATTCAAGCCGATATAGGTATCCACATGCACACCCTTCATCTCTCAGCTTTATGTTCTGATTTACTTGCATTTTTAGGTTATTTAGTGAAATCTTGCATCATATTAGGTTTAAGCATTAGGTCTTGCATTTCATTAGTTTTTCCAATCCCTAGCTTGGTGGTGAACCCCCCTTTAGCTTATAATTAGACCTTAGGACAACCCTATTGCAAAATATCTCTCTCCTTTGCATACTTTAGATTAAGATCTCTAGGGTTTCTCTTCAATGGAATGATTGTGAAATGTGTTGTTCTATGTCCTAAACCATAAAGCAACCATTTTCCATCATTTCAAAAAAATTTAATGGTGATCCCATGCTCATTTTTTATCCATATTTGTTCTTCATCAATCAAATTCTTCTTTTGTTTGTTGATCAAAACCTCCTTACCTCTTCCCTCTTTCATAGTCCTTTGTTTCTTATGCTACAATCTGCACTCACCTTAGTGGTAACCTCCACTTAGTTCTTCCCAATGATGAAGATCCATTTCACACTTCTCATACAAGTAGGTATATAGTTCCTATAATGGCATATATTTGTACGCTAAGAAAATTTTCCATTTATTTACTCTTTAGAATTACAAGTACGATGATGCATGAAGCCACCATCATCTTCCTAATCTTCCCATGTCTCTCTCTCTTTTTGCATTGGTGGAGGAATATTTGTTAGGGATGCACATGCACCACAGAGACATCTACATGCCATAGTATTGTCTTCACATATTATTTCCTCTAGAATCTAGAGAAGAATTATGTTTCTTATTTGGTTGTGAATGTAACATTCTTTGTTGGGTCTTGAATGATGAAAAATGAATCCTTGCCTCCATTTCACCCATTCAAACTCATTCATTCACTCTCTTACATTCTTAAACTCACTCTCATGCTACTCATTTTTATTCTTAAGCTCAATCTCTCACTATTTCATCATTCTTTCTTCTCCATAGATCTATCTTATTGTTACAAGGTTTCTACTTGGTCTCTATAGGATCTTCTTGTTCCAATACCATCATCATTGAAGGTTTATGAAGCTCCATCTGCTCAATATGGTGGTGTCATTCACTTCTTTCCTCTATTGGTCTTCTTGGTCTCTATATGCTCTTCTTGTTCCAACACCATCGTCATTGTAGGTTTACGCCTGATTATGCTTAATATCATGGTAATTATTATTTCTTTCTAATAGATGTAGGTTGAGTCTAGTCTAGCAAAGGAATCTATGGCAAAGACATCTAAAGTTGGCCTAGAGGAACCTCAAAGTAGGGCTGAAAGGATGAAGTATGAATTCAAGGGCATCTGGCCTAAATCCAAGATTCTTTCATCATGGAGCAAAATCAGTGATACCAACATGGGATATGTAGATTATGAAGAATTCAAAAAAATGAATGTTTGGGAATTCACCTTCCCATCTTGCTCATATTATCACTCATATAGGAATAGCTCAAGTTGTGGGATTTTCACCCACTTTGCAATATCCAGAGTTAGTGTTGGAGTGTTCAAAACACTATGATTCTGAAAAAAGAGTGATTGTTGGCCCTCAAGGAAGGATCATGGCCAATTTAGCTAAAGAATCTATAGTAGACACCTTTAACATTGGGTCACATTAGACGTTGGTGAGGATTGACATAAAGGAGGTAGAGGAATTCTATGCAAAGGATCCTGATAAGGATTTGGCTATGATGAATAGTAATTGGATTGCTAAACCAAAGTCACACTACTCAAAATTTCCCAGGCAGTTACACAAGAGTGATTCAAAGTATAATATAATGATATGATTACCCTCTTGGACATGATAATGGGATTAGAGGATGCATTTATACTCAAGAACTAGATGTTCTATGTTATCTCACAAATTTTGAAGGAAACTCATTATCACTGGGAAGTTGTCATAAGTGATAACTTGGATTTGTAGTTGAGGAATGTGCAAGATAAGAAGCAATTCACCATGAACTCCTACCTTGTATATTTTCTGGCTAGGAATAATAAGTACAAGTGCTTGAGTTCAAAGGAATCCTATGCAAGGATAGGATATGTGATGTTTTCCCTCATCTCCAATTCAATACTTCTAACTATAGGAGGGTAAATGATGCCTCTTTTATGTATATTACAAGATTGTTGCAAGATGCATTACATGTCAAGATTTCAGAAGAGGCCATGGAACTAATATGGAAATATGGTCAATGGTTTATTCAATTTCCAAATTTCTCCTATATTAGAGTGCAAGGATCACCGAAAGTGCCCATGAGGTTGCCAAGATATCTGACCAACAAGGTCATTCTGCTAGAGTTAACTAGGAAACTAGTGGATTTTGATGCAATTGTAAAGGATATGGACAAGACATGACTTGGGGTAGAATTCTCATTAAGGATTGAAGTCCTAGAGGCCTACCCCTCTATTTAAAGTGCCTATTATTTTGAGAAAGAGATGGTATAGTTCAATTTGTATTCACACATAAACAAGAATAAATTTGACCCCTATGGAGTTTCTCAAAAGAAAGAAAGTAGGGAATATAGGCACAAGATTCATGTAGAGGATTATTGGTCCAACTTCAAGGATGAGTTTGAAATGATCAAGAGGAAATTTTCCAGGTTGTCGTTGAGATTGATTAGATTGCACAAAATTGCTAATGTCCTTGATCAAGTGGATGATGATGAAGATATCCTGCAGCACCATGATTATGAACAATATAAGGGTATGTGCAGGATCATCATGGAAAAAACAAGCCCTTAAGCGATGAAAAATTTAGAAAAATAAGAGTTAGGCAACTTGATGTAAAAAATTTAATAAGTTATCTATATTATTTTAAAAATATGTAAGAATAAAATCTATAGAAAATTGAATGTAGTTTCTAAACTACTAGGTTTATTTAAAAATAATAATCTATTTGGTGATAATTTGAAATTTCAATGAAGTAGTACTTTAAATTTTAAAGAGAAAATAAGAAGTAGGTGTCTATCTAACCACCCTAACCAATAAAATGATAACATTTTTATAATATTTTAGATATAAGTAGAGGACTCATGTCTCCAATGTGATGCATATTTTTTGTAATTTTTCAAGTAAATAATTAATTATGATTTTTTTATTACAACTTTTAAAAAATATAAAAACCCATATCTTGACTCTCTTAATTTGGTCAAAATTCATGAAATTCAATTTTTTAATCTTATAGTATCAAACATATAATGTGGTACATGTTTTGGATTAAAAAAATGTGATACCATTTGAAAGTTATAGATGTTTTTCAATCACTCTCTATCGATCAAGACTTTAGTTGTAATTCAAATAGAAAATGAATAATAATTATTTATTAAATTCAAAGTAAATGATAATTTATATTGTTGGAAAGATCAAAATCTCTTTTAAAAACCCTTTTCATTTCATCAATTTTGGGTAAAATAAAAGTTGTCAGCCACATACCCTACACATACCCATCATATCACCACTTTTTGGACCATCATGATCCTGCACATACCCATAAGGACAAGCCACTTCTTGCTATCAACTAATCAAAAGAAGAGGCGGTTGATTTGAATGTTCTAATGCTCCTGTGTTGAAATATTCAAAATTGTGTTAAGCATAAAATATTGGAGCTAGAGGAAGATGGAACAAAATTTACATATGAATTGATGGGTGATTTAGAATCCCATTTAGAAGAAGAGGAAGAAGTAGCTAAAGATGACACAATAGGATTCCATTTAGAAGAGGATGTGGATGAAACACAATTTCTCATTAAAAGAAGGACTAGGAGCGAAGCCAAGGGTAAGGAAAAGAGGCAACCAATTGCCAAGGCAAGGTGGCCTTCAATAATGATCATTGAAGAAGGTAATGAAGGGGCTCAACCTTCCAAGAAAATAAATATTATCAGTGAAGGTCAGAGGATGGACAAGTCAAAGAAGATTAAGGTTGCTAAATAGGAGGTCACAAAAACCAAGATATTTGATATTGAAATCTTGAGAGAGAAACCCCAAGTATATGTGGGGATGTGCAGGATCATGATGGACCAAAAAGTGGCGATATGATGGGTATTTGTAGGGTATGTGGCTGACAACTTTTTTTAACCCAAAATTAATGAAATGAAAAGGGTTTTAAAAGGAGATTCTTAGCTTTCCACCAATATAAATTATGCTTTACTTTAAATTTAATAAATAATTATTATTCATTTTCTATTTGAATTACAACTAAAGTCCTAATTGATAGGCTGGTTGAAAAAAATCTATAGCTTTCAAACAATATCACATTTTTTGAATCCGAAACATGTTTCACATTCTATGCTTCATATACTATAGGATTAAAAAAAATAAAATTGAATTTCTTGAAGTTTTGACCAAGTTAAGGTGGTTAGATGTATGAGTTTTTATATTTATTAAAAGTTGTAATAAAAAAATCATAATTAATTATTTACCTAGAAAAAAATTACAAAAAAATATGCATGACATCAGTACATGAGTCCTCTACTTATATCTAAAATCTTATAAAAAAATATTATCATTTTATTGTGGTTAGGGTGGTCAAACATACACCTACTTCTTCTTTTTTCCCTAAAATTTAAGTACTACTACATTGAAATTTCAAATTTTCACCAAATAGATTTTTATTTTTATTTTTAAAAACCTAGTAGTTTAGAAACTACATTCAATTTTCTACAAATTCTATTCTTACATATTTTTTAAATAATGTAGATAACTTATTCAAATTTTGAAGTCAAGTTTCCTAACTCTGATTTTTCTAAGTTTTTCACCACTTAAGGGCCTATTTTTTCCATGATGATCCTACACATACCCATGTGTAGAGAAGTTATCCAAAGAAAAGGACTCCTCATGTTGAAAATGTTGATGAAATGAAAAATGAACCTATGAGGAATGAAGAGGCACCTACTGATGATCTATTAAAGAGACTAGCTTAAGGAAATAATTCCCCTCCTCCATCTCTAGTTCACAATGTGCGAGTTGATGAAGTTATCAATCAAGAAGGTAGTGTCTATAGTGAACTTGGAAAGCAAGAAGAAGAAAAGGATATTTTTCATAATCTTGAAGAATAAGGGATAGAAAATGAGGAGGTACCCACACCTAATCAAGTGTGAAGTTAATTGATATGGGAAACAACTGAAAGAGCATGAAGTGCAAAGTAAAGAGACAACATTAGACATAATTGTGAATATGCTTGCCCAGTCTCCAATGAAGGAACAAGAAAAAGTATTTAATGAAGAAGATAAATATGAATATGAACATGATGTTGAGGAAGGTGATAAAGGTCTGAATCATAGATTTAAAGAGGTGTGAGATGCTAAGATTCTTTTGCTCAATTAGGGTCTTTCACCTAATGGAAAGAGATAGATCCCACACCCAAAATCTAGGTGGTTCACTCAAATAAAGGAATGCATGATTTAAGTATGACTAAATGAAATGATCTCAATGTTTCTAATTATTAAAATCTATTGATTATTAAGTGAAAACTATTGAAATGCAACTTGTTGGTAAACACATTATGATATACATAAAACACCTAGAAATGAATGTAAATTGCATTATAAATGGATGAAACTAAAAGTATGCACCTGAGATCTTGATTAAGGCTGGAAATTATTTCTATAATTTTGTTGATCCTAATTTTTAGGCCTGGTGGGATTCATTCGCCATTTTGGGCGAATTAGTCCCAGTTCTATGAAACTGTTCTAAAACTTGTTTCAGACAAAAGGGTATTAATAGAAAACCAAAAAGAAGCCTTAGAAGTGGGAATCATTCACCATCCATGTAAAATGAGTCCACTTTTTAATTTTTAAAGATTTAAAAGTTGAAACAGGAGCCTTCGCTCTGTACTTTTTGCTTCTTCGGGTGTTCGGCTCTGAAATTGTCAAATTTGGGTCTAAAAGTGACTTTTTGTTGATGTTTCTCCTTATCCAATGAAGATATCACTTGAAAAAAATTTCAATGCAATCTTCAATGATTTCTAAGCCTCCAAGATGTCTAAATTTGCAAACACACAAGAAGAGAAAGAAGAATTTGTTGAATGTTAGGGCATGGGTGTTTACTTTGGTCAAACCCCTTTGTAGGTAATTAAACAAAAATGAAGAAAGAATGTAATGAAACATGTAATATTGGAGTTATTAGCTTGCCATGATATTTGATCTTTAATTTTTGCAACAATGCAGGAATATTCTACCCTTGAATGTCTTTTTAAGCTTTCTTGATGACTTGCAATGATGAAACCCTAGCTTGCTTGACATGATAAAGAAGATAGATGATGAATGAAAGATAAGAGATGTGAAAATGAGTTAATGGATGTAAATTAGGGTTTAAAGACTTGATTTTATTGGAAATTCTCCTAATTTTCCCGTAAATGGGATATCCAAGGCCAACATGAAGAAAAATAAAACTTAAATTCCAAAATTTCCCACTCAAAAGTCAAAAATGGGCCAAATGGGACTCATTCGCCACCTTGGAAAAATCAGTCCCACTTGGTAGGGACTGATTCATCATAGATGGCGAATTAGTCCCAAAGGGGCCCATTTAACAACTAAGATACTCGGAAGTAAGGAAATAAGGTTTATATGATGACTATGTTGGGTATTTGATCAATTTATGCCTTGGGATGCACAATATGGGCTAATAGGGGCCTATTAGTGATTATGTAAAGGTCAATTAGGGCTTGAGACACAAAATTCAATGTGAAAGTGTGATTAAATACACTTTACAACATGAAAATGAGGTCCACACGGCCTATAAAGGCACAAGAACCAATGTGAATGTGTAAAACACATTACAACACCGGGTTAAAGTTGAATTTAGTTTACAAGCCTTCTAGATTATTGTATTAATGCTATTAAATACATTTTATAATGTTGAATTAGGGGAAGATGGGTTCATTAAGTCTAGAAAAGCATGAAATTCCTTTACAACACTTTACAACACCTTTACAAGGAATCGATAAATACATGTTATTCAGTTTGCAAGGGTCCAAGACCTAGTGTGGATGTGAAAAACACATCACAACACCAAATCAAGGCCTCGTTGAGTCCAATTTTTCATCAATTATTCCCCAAATCAAGAAGGTTTCCTTTTTTCTACAATATAAGGTCAAAATAATGTTGAAGAACATCCTTCTAAAGATCAACAAGAATGTAGCACTTCTCAAAGGAATATAGGAATAGAGCAACCAACTACCCAAGAATGGCTAGAGAAGAGACCAAACTAGAAATCCATTATTGTTGAGGATGAAACTCCAAGCTGGGATAAGTTCTTAGAGAGTTGGCGAAAACCCAAGGAGAGGAAAAGGGCTAGGACTGTGTATAAATTTGCAAGAGATGAGTATATTAATAGGTTTGTTCATGTTGCTACTCTTGCTGAGGATAAGTACACAGATAAAGTTAGACCCTCAGATTATAAGGTCCAGACAATTAACCTAGATCCTATTTCAAAAGAGAAAGATAAGGAAGACTTTTAAGAATTAGCACAAGAAATCCTTAGAAGACTAGAAAAGGAAGCTAAAGAAAAAGAGGAATTGAAAAAGCAACAAAGGGAGGTACATAGATATGTTCAAAATTTTGTGAAATCCAAGCAAGCACAGAGTATTGAAGGCTCTTCATTTTCAAAAGGGTTGTTATAAAAAAATGCAATATCACAAATTGAGAAGATGAAATCAAGTATGTGTAGGATCATGATGGGCCCAAAAGTGGCGATATGATCATGGGTATGTGTAGGGTGTGTGGATGACAACTTTTTTTAACCCAAAATTGATGAAACAAAAAGGGTTTTTAAAGGAGATTATCATCTTTCCACCAATATAAATTATGCTTTACTTTGAATTTAATAAATAATTATTATTCATTTTTTATTTGAATTACGACTAAAGTCCTGATTGATAGGCTGATTTAAAAACATCTATAGCTTTCAAACGGTATCACATTTTTTGAATCCAAAATATGCATCACATTCTATGCTTTGCATACTATAGGATTAAAAAAAAATTGAATTTCATGAAGTTTTGACCAAGTTAAGGTGGTTAGAAATACAAGTTCCTATATTTTTTAAAATTTGTAATAAAAAATCCATAATTAATTATAATTTACTTGGAAAAAAATTACAAAAAAATATGCATCAGATCAGGACATGACTTCTCTACTTATATCTAAAATCTTATAAAAAAATATTATCACTTTATTGTGGTTAGAGTGGTTAGATAGACACCTACTTCTTATTTTTTCCCTGAAATTTAAGTGTTATTGCATTGAAATTTACAATTTTCACAATATATATATATATACTTTTAAATAAACCTAGTAGTTTAGAAACTACATTCAATTTGCTATAGATTCTATTGTTACATATTTTTGAAATAATATAGATAACTTATTCAAATTTTTACATCAAGTTGCCTAACTCTAAATTTTCTAAATTTTATCGCCACTTAAGGGACTATTTTTTCCATGATGATCTTACACATACCCAATCTTCTATGAGGGACACTCAAGAATGGATGCAAAGTGTAAGTCAAAGGGGAGATGCCATGATTGAAAAAATATTGCAAATGTATGAAAAGACATCCTCCCTTTATGAAGACATGGCACAATTTCTTGCCAAGTGTGAGAATCTAGATGACACTATCATTAGAGAACTCGAGAAAGTACTTGAGGTTCCCATAGATCTGTTGATTAAGAAAGGTGTTCTCATAGTGGAGAATACTAGTAAAGCCATGGATTGGATAGAAGCATTCAATTTTAGAAATGAGCTTAGAATGATGACACCAAAGAAGATATCCAAGTCCTGGAAGGTGAGGCAAAGGAAGTCTTTGATAGCTATAATCCCTTCTTCGAGATTGTCACTAGAAGAAAGAAATTTGGGAAAAAAATCTAAATGTTGAACAATTACAAAAATGGTGGCATAAAGTTTACTCTCTGGGTGATATTGGGCCCATGGTAAATGATCAACTTGAAGATGTTACTATCTATATTTCAAGATTAGATAGGTATCATAGTATTTATGGTGATTGGGAGAAAACCTTGGCTAAATATGGATGATAACTAAATTCAATTAAATAAAGAATTAATTTAATAATAATCCCATATAAGGCCGGGCTTGACTTAGTAATTTCAAAAGTTCAAGAAATTTCTAGGAGAGAAGAAGATAAAGACAAGGGGGATGACTCAGCTTGATCATCTAGAAGAATGTTCCATCTACATTGAGCTTGCTACTTAGATACAAGTTGGTTGCACCATGATGTGTCATAGAAAACTGGACCCTTGTCATTTTCATGGTCTTTTAGGCCTTTCTTCACAATGCTTGGTCCATTTTTCTTTGATTTAATGTTGCAATGTGGCTTGAACATTCACATTAGGTCCTTAAAATTCAAATTATAGCATCTTGTGAAGGTGTTGTGAAGTGTTGTAAAACATTTCTACACTTTTCTAGACTCTATTCATTACAATTCACCTAAATATCACCTTTTCATCACTTATCAAGTCCTATTTTGAAGTGTTGTAAAGTCTTGTAACAAGATTTCACACTTTTCTAGGCTTAATCTCACTATTTACACCTTTCATATGCTTTATTTGACCCCTTTATGCCATTATAAGGCTTATTTAAGTGGTTTTTTTAATGTAAACCTGACAAACAACATTTAATGCAAGATAATTCATGACACCCACATTCAAGTCCAAGGTGGTACCCATTCACCATGGGTGGCAATTGAGTCCCTCTTGGATCAAAATTCAAAATATTTCAAATTTTCTTCCAGGTTTATATTTAAAATCACCAAGTATGTCGGCTTATGATAAGGTATCATCAGGTTACCAAGGCACAACTGTGTATAAATAAGTTTTTTACTTCTCATTTTAACCCCCCATTCATCAAGTTCACTTATTCACTCATTCATTCAAGCATTCAAGCACTTTGCATCATTGAATCAAGCATTAATAAAGTATTTTGGAGCAACCATTATTATATCTTCATATTTCTTCAAGAAGGGTTTGGTAAGTTGATATAATTTTCATGTTACTTGTTTATCATTCTCTTCCATTTCATTTCTTAATTAAGGGTTTGATTACCAAAGTGGAATTTGACCAAGGAAAATCCCTATAACCTGACCCTTAAACTTTTTTCCTTTTTGCATGTGTGTTTGCAGACTTGTGTATGTAGATTTGATAAGCTATTAGGTGTTCAAAAGTGACAAAGAAGTCAACAAAGTGTTTCAAGTCAATTACAACCTATTTGAAGCTTGGAGAAGACATTTTTTCCATTTTCTACATATTTGACTCCGTTAACCCAACAAGCAGACAACCTTAGATCTAGTGCTACGAGAGTGGCCCCTGATTTCATAGAATTTTGGAATAGGACTAATTCACCATCAGTGGTGAATGAGTCCCACCTTAAGGCTAGAAATCTAGATTTTGTCAGATTTCAGATCTCGACACTCAAAAACCTGCTCTTAGAAGTTTTCATCAGAAGCAAGATTGATTCACCATCAGTGGTGAATGAGTCTCACTGGTGATTTTTAGTGATCTCTGATAGAATTTAGGACACTCCATATTCTCCATTCTCTACCCAGGTGCACTCTGATTCAACCTTCTTCTTTTTTGTTTTGCATTTGTTCATACTTTAGTTCATGTTTGCATATCACATTGTGTTTTCCAACATTGCATAATTCTTTGGTTTTGCATTCATAATCAGTCAAATAGTTAATTTAATTGCAGTTAGATCATTCCATTTAGCCTTAATCACATCATATACATCTTAATTTGAGTGAACCACCTAGACTTTTGAGTGGGGTTTATCTCTATCCTTTTAGGTGAAACATCCTAAGAGTGCAAGAGTAGTGCATAAATCCTACCCAAAAATCTATGGTTCATTTTGGTGAACCTACATATTGAGCACTTTACATTTCTCATTTTCATTGCATCTTGCATCCTAGACTTCATTTGCATCAAGATTAAATTTGGTTTTTTTTTTTTTTGCATCCTAGGGTTTCTCAAATTGCATTAGGGAAAGACTCATTTAGATTTCATTTTTACATATCATATCATTCAAAAAATGAAAATTTGCATTTTCATCCTTAGTTTGCATTTTCGGATTATTTCCTGTATTTCTATTTCTATAAAAAAAATTTGTTTTACTTTCCAAATTCTCTACTTTCTTCTATTTCTTGCATCTTATTTTACTTTCATTGATTATCATCATGGCATTTTCTTTTAATAAGTTTTGGAATTCGTTGAAATCATTGGTAGACATGTCCAATTGTGCCTTTGGCTATGACCCTAATGACCTTGAGCTTCCTCGTGCTCCTTCAACTCCTCATGATTGTCCTCCTCATGATGTAGACATCATTGGAGAAGACTCCCCTCAACCTTGAAGAAACATATGGAAAAGGTTTTACTATCTTAAGTAAACAAGGTTGTGATAGAACACATGAGCATAATATTCACCACCTTCTTGAACAAAACCAAAAGAAGAAAAAACAATAGGATTAAGATATCAAGATCCTCCTCATACTAACAAGCCTCCTTTTGAATATAGGAGACTTTGGGATGATGGCACAGTGATCTTTGATTCCCCTCCTGACTTGAATGTCCTCCTTCCTAAAGAAGAATAGAAACTTCTTAGGATGAAGGAATTATTTTTGGTACTACATCCCCCATTCCATCCCACCTATGGGTAAACCAATTCAATTCCATTTTCCTAAATTTGATAATGTAGAAGCATTAAAAATTCTTCTTAAGATTGATTTCATCAAACTACCTCCTTGTACTCGAGTCAAAATTCCTAAAGACAACACAAAGTACTGTGCATATCATCGTATTCTTGGACATAGAACTAATTATTCTAAGACTTTACAATGTATATTATATACATTTCAAATCCCTCTGCCTAAAGAATTTATTACATAAACTCATAAATACTGCAAAATCCTTTTATCATGCCTTAGTTGTAGAAATTTTCATTCTCACTATTGCATGATCATTTCCCATCACCCACCTCAGCTCACTCTTTCCTTACACTTTTTTGGGGGAAATAAGTTGTTAGCCTTATCTTAGTAATGCATTTGTTCTTGTTTCTTAGCTGCATTATTTCCCTTCTGCTTATACTACTTAAGATTGTGAAGCCAATAACTCGATTAATGGTTGACTTGGATTTGCATTACTAGCCCCTTTTCACATTTTCCTTTTTTATGTGCACATCATGTTCCCCCATATTGTGCATTTGATGTTCTCTCTCTTTGTACAGTTCTTCTATTCATACTTTTATTCTTCTCTATGTCATACATTGCCTTTTTCGCTTTTGTTTTGTGTTTTCCTTTTAGAGATGACGCAAAGTGTTGAGATGCCCTATGTGTCTTCCATGTTAACCCAAAAGGTCCTTTCTTTTTGGTTTTTATTTTTTATTTTCCTTTTGGGGACGATGAAAAGAATTGAGATGCCCTATGTCTCCTCGATGTTGACCCAATCAGTCCCTTTCCCTTTTTACTTTGTCTTTTTCTTGTGTTTTCCTTTTGGGGATGACATATGGTATTGAGAATGAAATGTCTCCTTCATGTTGACCCAAAATATTTTTTCCTTTTCTTTTTCCTTTTCATTTCCTTTTCACTTGTGTTTTCCTTTTGGGGATGACGTAAAGCGTTGAGACTGCAATGTCTCTTCCATTTTGACCCAAAACAAACTTTTTTTTCCTTTTGTTTTAGCTCTCTTTGTGTCATTCTTCCAGTTCTGATCTCTTCCATAGAAAAATTGCAGAAATGAACATACTAACCCCAAATCCATAGATCCATTATGTTTTTTGTGTGTTTCTCTCTAGGCGGAAACCTCCTTTCTTTTGTTTTATTTTTTGTGTACATGACGTAGCCTAACTTAGAAACATATGACTTGGCATAGGGGCTTTCCAAGTTGGTTCTCATGTCTTATTTTTCCTTTTTACATTCTTCCCTTTGCTAATTTAAAGCAATTGCTACACAGCTCACAAAACAGTGTGTAGCAATTCCTTTAAAGTGGGGGGCATACATTGGAATCATTTCATTTGCAATCTTAGTGCAGCCTTGTCACTTCATATGATGCATTCATCACTTTGTGGATGAAATTAGGTTTGATGTCCTTCATAAGTGTCATATATCTTAGCATATTACATTCCTCTTCGTGGTTTGATGCAATGCACTACATCCCCTAAGTTGTGAATATTTTATTCTTTGAGGGGTCCTCTCTTGGAGACATTAGATACAATGTTCCCTAAGTGACAGACCTTGCATGAAATTAACATTACTCCTTTGAACATATTTTTCATTTTACATGTTACATTTTTCATTTTAAATTTTTACCACCTTGCATAATGCAACTTGCATGCCTGTGCTACCTTGCTTTTTTTTCATGGGTTCTAAGCATATGAAGCTTTTCTTTTCCCATGAAGCACAAATAGACATTTTCCCTTGTGGTTCCTTGTTAAAGTTATTAGGAGGTATAACTTTGATATGGTTGAGTAGGAAGCTCATTTAGCGGCAGGACTTTCCCCATAGCCACCTTTGTTTTTGTGAGTTCATACCAACTAGCATATGTACTTCACCTTTTTAGGTCTTCTCACCCAGTGGACTACCTTGAGTTTTGTCATCCCAAAGTGAGTATGCATTCTCTTTCTGTCACAAACAACCTAGATCTAATCCACAACTAGTTGGACAGACAATTTAAGCTCAATCCAATTTCCCTTTCACATGTATGTCCCTTTGTTCTTATGATTATTTTCCCATGGGATCTTCATCCTCGTGGATTAATCATCCCTCTTGATTGTTGTCATTCCATCTTTCCAATGTAAGTGCATTGGAACCTTTCTTTGGATATGCATGGCTACTTTAGTGTGAGTTTGAAGAAAGTTCATCCTCTCACTAAAGTGGGGGCTAAATGTGCAGTAGAAAAATGCCCCCTTGTCATTTTCATGGTCTTTTAGGCTTTTCTGCACGATGCTTGGTCGATTTTTCTTTGATTTAATGTTGCAATGTGGCTTGAACATTCACATTAGGTCCTTAAAATTCAAAGTATGGTGTCTTCTGAAGGTTTTTTGAAGTGTTGTAAAACATTTCTACACTTTTCTAGACTCTATTCATTATAGTTCACTTAAAAGTCACATTTTCATCAGTTATCAAGTCCTATTTTGAAGTGTTGTAATGTCTTGTAACAAGATTTCACACTTTTCTAGGATTAATTTCAAGTTATTTACACCTTTCTTGTGCTTTATTTGACCCCTTTATGCCCTTATAAGGATTAATTAAGTATTTTTTGAATGTAAACCCGATAAACAACATTTAATGCAAGATAATTCCCAACACCCACATTCAAGTCCAAGGTGGGACTCATTCACCATGGGTGGAAAATGAGTCCCTCTTGGCTCAAAATTTAAAATATTTCAAATTTCTTTCGGGTTTTTAATTAAAATCACCTTATGTTGACCTATGATGAGGTATCATCGGGTTACTAAGGCACAAGTGTGTATAAATAAGTGTTTTTCTTCTCAGTTTAACTCCCATTCATCAAGTTCACTTATTCACTCATTCATTCAAGCATTCAAGAAGTTTGCATCATTGAATCAAGCATTAATCAAGTATTTTGGAGCAGCCATTACTATATCTTCAAATTTCTTCATTAAGGGTTTGATAAGTTGATATCATTTGCATGTTATTTTTTTATCATTCTCTTCCATTCCATTTCTTCATTAAGGGTTTGATTACTAAAGTGGGATTTGACCAAGGTAAATCACTATAACCCAACCCTTAACCATTTTCTCCCTTTGCATGTGTGCATGTAGACTTGTGTATGTATATTTGACAAGCAATTAGGTGCTGAAAAGTGGACAAAAAGTCAACAAAATTTTTCAAGTCAACTACATCCTATTTCAAGCTTGGAGAAGACATTTTGTCCATTTTCTACAAATTTGACTTTGTAAACCCAACAAGCAGACAACGTTAGATCTGGTGCTACAAGATTGGTCCCTAATTTCACATAAATTTGGGAGAGGATTGATTCACCATTAGTGGTGAATGGGTCCCACCTTAAGGATGGGAATCTAGATTTTGTCAAATTATGGATCCTAACACTCAGAAGCCTATTCTCACAAGTTTTCATCAAAAGCAAGACTGATTTACCATCAGTGGCGAATGAGTCCCACTGGTGATTTTTAGTTATCTTTGATAGCATTTAGGACACTCTAGATTCTCCATTCTCTACCCAGGTGCACTTTGATTAAGCCATCTTCTTTTCTATTTTGCATTTGTTCATACTTTAGTTCATGTTTGCATATCACATTGTGTTTACCAACATTGCATAATTCTTAGTCTTTGCATTCATAATGAGTCAAATATTTCATTTAATTGCACTTAGATCATTCCATTGAGCCTTAATCACATCATATGCATCTTAATCTGAGTGAACCACCTATACTTTTGAGTGGGGTTTATCTCTCTCCTCGTAGGTGAAACATCCTAAGAGTGTAAGAGTAGTCCATAAATCCTACCCAAAAATCTACTATTCACTTGAATTCTATGTGAGGAATATATCTTATTATAAAATTTCATTTTTTAGGTCAACCTTTGTATTATTTTATTGTAAATTTGAATTAGGGAATTAAAAGAGTCAAGGTTGACCTATCTAGCCAGCCTAATTGTAAAACCCTAATTCATATTTCTCTTGGGATGACCTAACCTAAGGGTCTCTATAAATTGAAGTCTTCTCCTCATTTTTAAGGCTAATAGTTAATATCCAATACTTGATAATGCATAGTTCAGTAGAGTTTGAGTTCTGGGTACAATTTTCTACTTGAGATACTTGAATTGTTGTACTTGGTGAAGTTAATACAATTGAAGAAATTATGCTTTTTTCTTCTTCTCTGTGTTATTCATCTATGCATTGTTCTCGTGTCTCCCTTTATTCTACAGTATTAAGTTATTTTATGGTTAATCTTAGAGCTAGTTGCAGTTCATTTATGCTCTTGATAAAGTGTTTGAGGTGTTGAGAAATCTCTATTCCATACTTTTAGTAATCTACTGAATGTAGATTGTTGTGTAAAGTTAGCCTGGGCCTATTGTAGTTTGAACTCAATTTCAATTGTGAATGTTTGAATGCATGTTTGAATATTTACAATCTGAAAATCATTTGATTGCTTTGGAGATTTCATTTTCTTTGTGATATTGTGGATTTAATCTTGGCTAAGCAGAGATTGGTTTTGGAAGATTGGTCCATCTTGAACACTCTAGTCTTGCATACATGATCTTAGGTTTTAGATTAAATTTCTCCCTTAAACACTTATCTTTTCTATTGGTTTTAAATCATTGTTAGAGAAAGATTCAAAAAGCATTACTAGTATTGTTACATCTGATGAATATTGGAGCTTCCATCATGTTGGTGTTTTCCCAATACACCTTAGGAATCTCTAAAGAGTAGACAACTCTTATGTTTAAGACCCTTAAAGCGAATGGCCACTTGACAAGATTAAGTCAAAGACAAATATCTTCTACTCTTCAGGCTCTATGGGACCTAGGAGGGTGTTCCTTTTAGCATTTTATTTGACCATTTCAATAAATGACATGGAAAATCATAAATTGGTTCCTATAAAGGGTAAACGACACAATTTACTCAAAGGTCAGCAAATATTTAAGTGAATATCCATCCATTTACTAGGAACATGAAAGATATCTCACATACATGATTCATTATAGATAAATTTAAAAATATTTGTATTCTAACCCTAAATCAATAGTCCAATACTTCATTATCACTCAAGATGTAAATACCATGACAACTAGACTAGTGCCTTCATTGATTCGACAATAGAGTCATACAAATTATGACCTGTCATGCATAAATTATTTGAAACTAATAATTATGGACTATTTCCATAAGGACTTGCATTATGGAAATTCTCTGCATATAATTCATCACTTCTTACCAAATTCTCAGTAAATCACTACAAATCCATGACCTCACTTAAACGTTTAGTTGATTCATTGAATTAAAGAAAAAATGAAGACATGCATTCAAATGAAACATTCGAAGATGAACCAAATATGCTTGATAGTGTATTCAAAATTTGTAAAATGGTTTACAAAGAAGAGCATATGAACTATATATGAAATTTACTTTCAATATCAGTAATTTCTACATAACTATTTAATATTTTCATATGTAAAGTTCAAAACCCAAGACAACCTTACTACCCTATTCTCTAGTATTCCTATATTTTCTACCCCTTACGTATCAGAATTGAAGATTCAAAAATTTTAGAACCCCTAGCTGTCATGAGGAAGAAGCAAAGTGCCACCAAAATCTTCCTCTACCGCCAGGTAAGCAGCAAAACCAATGCCCAAACCACCACGAGGGCACACACTCAACATCCAATGCCTCAAAAAAAATTAATGCACGCAGAGAGAAAATAGTACCCAGAGAAATCATTTATCAACACAAAAATTTCATTAACCACCACCTTTTCACAAACTAGAAGCACTCTTAGAGCATCACACACACCTTGGTACACACGGCCACTCTGTGTCATTGCAAGGGTTAGGGATAAAACCTCAACCTTAGTTTCATCTTTGTCATGTTTCAACATGGTGCCATCTCATCCACTCGGAGTCCTGACAAACAAAGGAGGGTTAGACAACACCTCTGCCTTGGGGGATAGTGCTCGACCTAAGGTCGCGAGGTACTAGCGGTAACTAGAGTTTGTCTTTGTTTCACTATCGGACAGGCTGTCAGTAACATCAATAGGAGAGTTTTGTTGACCAAATGAGCCACGACCATACCTAATCTTCCTTCGCACCCTAATGGATGGTCGAATAGATTCCTTCCCTTTAGTTCCTATTGTTGGAGTTAAAATGACACTGAGAGAGGGGGGTGAATCAGTGTCTTAACTATTTGACTAAATTTTAAAATATTTAAACACACAGCTCATATTTGATCTCAATATCATTTTGATTAGAGCATTCATGAGTTGAATGTAATCATTCATAAGCATAATTGAGAAAAATAATGACTCAACAGTGAACTGAAACAACAAAAACATAATAAACCAGAGAGAACATAGAAGAACAAAGAGGCACAATATTTTGCCGAGTGGAAAACCCTCCTGGGGTATAAAAACCACTCCCTAAATTCCTTCCAGGCTTAGTCTTTTAATCAACTATTCATAATGCCTTATAGGCTTATTTTTTAGCACCCACTCAAGGAGCATCAACCCCTCATTTAGAGATATCTATCTCAAGGAGTACCAACCCCTCAAATTATGTTTTGAACAATAGTAATGATTCAAAGGATTTCTCTATTTTTAGTTAAGCACA
>VDFB02369606.1:0-34899 GCA_007258455.2 Sequoia sempervirens | reverse complement strand
ATTCATGGATAATTCTTTGTGTAATCTTTAGAATAATGTATCCCTTTATTCTTCAATAGAATTGCCCAATCACCCATAACAACAACCAACACTGCCTATCATACCACCACTTGAAATTTTTGCCACATTGCTGAATAAAAGTGACTCATAATTCATACCTCAACCAATGCAGATGGAAACACCTATCAATAAAAATCACAAGGAAATCACATAATCCAATATCACATCATATGATCATAAAGCTATAAAATCACCTATTAACTTGGAGAAAATCTATGGTTAAGGGTTTAATATCTTGACAAAGCAAGGATGTGACATAAAGAATTACATGAAATCCACTCCCTTTTGGAACAAACACCATATAAAGATACAAAATGAATAGGCTACCAAGGTCCTCCACCTTTACATCAAACACTCGTTCCACCAATCAAGAAATACAAAGTCCATGGTCCTAATAAGAAAGGTGTGTTACCCTCTTCATACCCTTTATCAAAGGTTGACAGTAGTCTAGCTACAATTTTAAAATTGGGATTAATTACACTACTACACATGCATGAATTAAAATATAATAAATAAAATAACAAAAAAGCATCTTACTGTGCATATCATAGATTATTTGGACATACTACTAATGAATGTTGTGCTTTAAAGAATAAATTGAAGGAATTTGATCCTTACAAGGATTGAATTTAATGAATGATAGATTAACATTCATGTGATTTTCTCCTTGCCTTGTGGTATTTTTAGTATCATAACATGCTCACTACAATGCATGGAGGTATAAACTAGGATTTATGCAATCATATTTTATCTCACAAGAAGGAGTGCATCATCATTCATTTTTGTCTCATTTTTTCCCTAAACTTGGGGGGAAACGAATTAGGTAGCATTGTGTTAGGTGCATTCCTTCTAGTAAGGGATCCCTTTGTATCTCCTTAAAATGTTAGTGTAGTAAGTACACTAATATTTTAATGAGGGGAATATAGTCCCCCGCTTATTTTTTCCATGTGAAATGTCCCTTTCTAGCGATGATGGTATATATCTCCTAGAAAGTGTGACCTTGTCAATAGAAGTGTGGCCTTCTAGATCTATGTTGTGTCTCCTTTTTGGTGATATTAGGCTTGATATCTCCAAAGTTTGTGACCTTTTTTGCATTTTACACACATGCCCCACAAAATGGGGAACCCCCTTTTTGTTTTTCTACTTTTTCTCACATCGGTTTTGTTAACATCGATTTGGTTTTGTTTTTTGCCTTCTTTTTTTGCCCCTTATTATAGGATGCTTTCAAAATTTTGGAAACCCCTTGAAAATGTAAAAATTGACTAATTTTTCTCTTGTGGGTTTTTCCTTGTGGAATTCGTTTTGTGGGATTCCACAAGGCAGATGCTAGTCTTTCATTTTCCATTTACTGGAAATACTTTTGGGGTTTCCACCTGGAGAAATCCATTTATAGAATTCTATAGAGGTGGTGACATACCCCTTGGATTTCACAATCCTCCAACTCACTACTCTTGGCTTCTGTATCACAATGACTTGCGATCGAGTGGCTTTTGCACTTATGTTTTATGCATTCTTCAGACCCTTGGGTTTCCACAATTATGTTTTTCTTGAATTGTGAGGTTTTTATTGCATTTATGGTTGTATTTATTATGGATTTCCTAAAAATAGGACAACAAAGGGGTTTATTTCTAACCTACTCATTTGTGAATTAGGTGCTCGAAGTCCTTTGTTGTGATTTAGGTGATTGAAGCTTTTTTGTTTCTCCTAGTTTTCTCACACCCTTTCTGCACTCAGGTATGGATTCATCACCTTAACTTGTCATTTTTTTTGGTCAATTGGGTGATGTATCAAGTCAATAAAACCATTGGTGTTTTTTCATGCACATTTCCCTGGTGTAGTTCATAAGTTTACAACATTTTTTTCAAAAATGTACTTGAGGGTTTGTAAACTCGCAATTTGTTTTGAACTCTGTTTTCTTCTTTGAGGATCTCTTCATGGGATTTTGTTTTGGCCCTACTAGCCCAATGGATTAGTCAAAAATGACTCCCATGGAATCATTTCCCACATGTACTTTAGATAAGTCCAAACTTCACCAAGTCCTTTCACCTTGCAAGGATTCCTCGTGGGCTTTCCATTGTGAGAATCTACTAGAGTTTTCCCAAACCCTTCGACATGAATACCCTTAGCTTTTGTGTTTGCATTTTCTACAAACACCAAGTCAAATGACCAAAATTACTAAGCGATGAACCTTTAAAGACTCAAAATTTTAGAGTTTAATTTTTTGAGGACTCACCTATAATAATTCCCATGTGGGAATTCTCTCATGGGATTACACTTGAGTCATGCCAAATATTGTTGTGAAAACATTGTTGGCTTCCACATCACTAACGTCCACAAATAATTCTTTTGCATAAGATAAAATCAAATGAAAACACTAATTATTGAGCAATAATTCCTTTGATATTTATTCCCATGTGCTTAAAATAAACAAACATAAAATTATTAAGTGATTAATACCTCTATGAAAAACCCAATGTGGGTTTCCTATGCCATGTCATCATATCAGCTAGAATTTGTGCTATGATAGCTCGCATCATTTTGGTGCTCACATTCCTAATCACTACAACATGATTTATTTTATAGTGTGATGGACCACAATTACACAAAACTTGTAAACTATCAGGAAATGCATCAATTTGCTAAATTTAATGGGTTCTCTCTAATATTTTATGTTTTGATGATAATTTGAATATGATGGTGCATCTTTTGATTGGACTAACCACTTTTCATTGGTTGATAAACATTACTCATTATGAATCATTTTTTAGGTTATATATAAAAGGTTTATAAGGTAGTTAAGTGATGCAATACAAGGTGGTGGAAAACCTAAACAAAATCAACCTAATTAGACTTCAACAAGAAATCGCCCTTGCAACACAAAACACTCAACTTGATCTAACCTCACACCTTAAGGCTTGTAGCCTTCAAACTTTAACCTTACACAATATATTTTACATAAGGCCTTTCAAATAACTTCTTGAAACCTTCTAAGACTCATAACATCACCCCACACAACATCCCAACTTCTTTGACACAAAGTAGAAAACCTTTAGACTGCCCTATTTAGCGCTACTCAATTAGGCCAATTTAATGAAGGAAGTACCTCCTAAACCCTTCAATCTCACCAAAAATCACTCGAAAAAGTTGAATTGTGACCCAAAACCAAAAAATCCATCATTACTTCACAATTATCAGACCTCTAGGACACTGCACCATGAAACCCTCCTTTATCATGCAAAACACAAGGGTTTAATGAAAATCACAATTCCAAATCCCCACAAACTTCAAAACTGCATCTAACATGCTTAATTAGGTCTATACAGACTCTTTTTGTCTTCACAACATTAGTTCACTTAACAATATAGTAAAAATCCCTCTTTGTAACACATATTCATAAGGGGAAACACATTTCCCAACCCTAGGGTACCACTACACATCGAAATTTCTGACTCCATAGCCTACCTAGCCATTTAAACACCTAATCTAACATTAGATATGTCATCCCACCAAAGCATAGGGTTTTACAGTAGGTGGGATGACTGGTTTATCATTTTTCCTTCAAAACTAGCTCCTCACTGTTCTAACCAGACAATTTTTAGAAAAAGTAAGATATTTTCCTGAAAAATTGATGAAAAATGCTCAAACTAGTTTCAAATAAGATTTAAGTCATGCCTCTATGGAATGAAAAAGACTTCAAAGCATCTCCTTAACTATACAGGCTGTACAAAATGAGCCAAGTTTATAAAATCAGAAAAAATAGAGAAATTGCAATAGATGGACATTTTATTGATATGAAATCTTAAAAATATCTTTCAACAACCTGTTTCTCAAGCATTTGAAGGATTTAAATACATTTTTCCATCCAAAAATACTCATCCAACATACATAACTAATTTTTTAAATTCTAAGACTTAATATTCCCTTAAACTACATTTGACATTGTTTTGATTAATAACAATTTACATTTTATGTAATTTTTTTTTTTTTTTTGCAACTTGACACCTAAGACCTTAAACTTCCCAAATACAATGCAAATTGTATTTTTAGACCTTATTTAATATGAAATGACTCAAACCCCCAAAATTCCCTAGACTCACACCTAGTTACATTTTGATGTATGTCACCAATTCAAACTTTGCATTGTGGTTGTAGGTGCTCCTACACCATACAAACCCACAGAAAAAAACTCATGGCTCATGAGTTGAGGCTGGTACCAACTCCACCATCCTTCATACATGTTCCTATGACCCATAATATCCTTCCACTATTCCATACATTGTGCTTCAAACTACCTTGCACCTTTAACGGGGTTTACACTTGGACAAGCCTTTACATTTTCTCTTAGACCTGATGTCTATCCTCTTTCTAGCCTTTGTTCAAAATTTGCTTGCTTTCCATCACCTTTACCTGCAAAAAAAAAAATGTTAGCAATCCCTTGTACTAACTTCTCAACCCTTTGCTTGTAACTATCCCCCAGTTCTTGCATACCCTGTTCTTTCCTCCCCATCATTAGTCTTGACTGTAGACACCTAAAAATGACCTAGGCCTGCAAGCTCTATTTTTACCACTTTCATCCTAGCATAATTATGACATTTAATTATTTCCTTGGTCCACATTTGACTATTGATTAAATAATTCATGTCCTTTTATTTTTCATGATTATTAAATAAATAAATTCTATTTATTTATTAAATATGTCAATAATTGTCTAAGTCTTCCCTTAATTAAATAAATTGCTTAATTTATTTAATCACCCTTCTTCAGTCATTTCTTCCTGATTATTAAATAAATATTTTTTATTTATTTATTTAATATGTCACTAATTGTCATAATTAAATAAATAAATAAATTTATTTAATTATTAGTCTTATTTGCTAAATTAAATAATTATCTTTAATTATTTAATTTCCTAAATTAATATTCTTCTCATTTTAAATAAATAAAATTATTTAAAATGTCATCTCAATCTTAACTGATAGTCCATTTTGGTAAATAATCTGAAAATCGATTATTTATTATTTCACAAAATTCACATTTGGAATTAATTTAGTTCCAAATTGGTAACTTTCCTTTAAAAATCAAGTGATCGGGAAGATTCTTGATTTTTCCAAATTTGATCTTCAGTCCATTCTTTATCTTCTTCATTTTCGAAAATCTTTATTTTTGAATTAATTTCCACATTTATTCTCCACCGCCGATTAGATTCTCTTAGATAAAATCTTGACCACTCGCTTAAGGATTTTTCCCTAATCCTGATTAGGGATTATCAAATTTAATCCGGGCCTTTGATTTTAGGTCTCGGCTGAGGGTCAATCTCACCTGTCCATTCAAAATGGCATTTTCTATAAAATGCCATTTTCCTTTCACTTTTCAATTACACACAGAGAAATTATATTTAGACTTTATTATTCTGGCATATTTAGGCATAGGCATTTCACTCATATTCTCATAGGCATTAGGCATCTAGACATTGATCAAATCCTTCAAAGCTTGTGTAGGACTTAGGCCTTATTTTCAAATTGCTCGCATGTCGAATCTGAGGGCAACACAAATCAACAAGTTAGAAGGTACTATCAAGGTGAATCATAGAAACTCCTATGAATGAAAGGTATATTTGTTCTTATTTTTAGTTTTCATTGTTCTTGATAGATCTTTGGGTTTATTTTATATACTTTATTGATTGATGATCTAATCCAAAAATTTACCCTTAGTTACATTGGTGAACTCAACATTCTATAGAAATATTTGTGTGTTTTTCTTGTTTCTTTTCACTGTTTTGCAGGTTATAGCCAAGAAGTCATACAAAATCCCGTCACCTTCTTCTGAACACAAAAAAATGGGTGAGTAAAATATTTTAAAACACTTTTTGGGTTTTGTAGACCTCATTCTCAAATTTCTAGAACCTTAAACGGTTTTAAATTTCATTAAGATTTGAGAAAGTTATGGCCATTTTAGTGATCACTATTTTTTTAATCTAGCTTTTAAAACCCGCGTTTTCTTTTGCCTATAACATTATTTTTTTGTGCAGAATCTTAGCAAATACTTTCTAGGTTTTGAAGGTTTGATTTTCAGGTTTTCATAAATATCAACAATTTAAAATTTCGTTAAGTTTTGAGAAAGTTATCACTGTTTTCATTTGTTGTTATCATTATTATTTTTATTTTTTTGGTTACTAATATTTGTTGGTAGCATGTGGCGTTGAAGTTTTTCGTGGGTCAAAGACGTATATTCAAACTACTAACATGTGGTTTTGCAGCTAAGTTTGTTAAATTTATCTGTCAAACCACTTGTTTGCATTTTTTAATTTAGGAACATTTCCTTTGGTGCTCTAAAATTATTTTTATTTGCAAGTGTTTGATTATGTTTAAACAAATGGTAGGTGATTATGCTCTCACCTTGTGAAAACTCGGTGATCAGAAAACCAGACCCATTTTATCTGTTGTATACCCTCACGATCTGGTATATCAAAGTATCCTCTCCCCTTGCGCACTTATGCGATCCTGGGTGTAAGAGAAACAATTACTAACTCTAGAATTTGGGCCTGTTCTGGTGGGAAAAAGTACTCACCCCAAGACGACTCAGACCGATAGCACTCTGAACTCGAGGGACTTCCAGCCGGTATATAAAAGTGGATTCTTGGGAAAACCCAAGAATCACGAGTGTGGTTCTGATGAGATGGATCCGAAAGGAGACTCCCGCCGCATGGATCATGCCCCACAAATGGAATGCCCGTATTAAACAACTTTTGTCTTAGTGTCCAACTGTTCTATGGTCGTTGCTTGATATAGTGTAGGGTACAGTATCATGCCCAAAGACACTCACTACTGATCCCCTTGAGTAGAGATAGCAGTTCTTGGGAAGTCATTACCCAAAGAATTTGAATTTGGTGTGCTTGAATGACGTTAATGAGCCGTGGAGGGGAGCCAATGCCACCAAAATTCTAAGCTATCCGCTCTTGAGAAGGAAAGGTGATTATCACGAATCTGGGGTATATCGGTGGGCTATACCAAGTATAGAAACCCTTGGCCTATTGGCCTTTTAGGATTGTACTTGTCTTATGTGTGCTTGCTTACACCCAAAACATTGTGCTTGTCAAGTGCTTGTTGGATTACTCAAACATTATACACAACATTCACAAATATGGACATAAACAATTGACCGTAGACAACTTAGACTTTTCAACAAAACATCATAAAACAATCTCAGTCCTCATTTTGAACTTAGACTTTGCATTGTTCATCTTAGTCCTCATTTTGAACCTAGACTTTGCATTAATCATTTTAGTCCTTCGTCAACATCATCATCTTAGTCCTCAGTCGACATTTTGGCTTTGATCACCTTGTCATCTTACATTAGTCATTTCCTTAGGAAAATGTCATCATCATCTTGCATTGTCATCCTTTATTCCAAAAATACAAAAAAAAATAGTGACATAACTTGTCATATTAGTCTTCATTGTCCTTTGGCATTAGTCATTTTCTTTAGACAACATTGTCATATTGCATCCCTTATTGTCAAAAATCCAAAAACATAGTCTTGCATTGTCATCCTTTATCCAAAAAATCCAAAAAAACATAGGTTAGTGTCATCCTTGCATTTACTTGTCATTTTCATTGTCCTCATTTGAGCAAATCCCTTTTACGGTTGAGACTAGACTTCAAAGACAACAATGGCAAATGGAAAAATTTAGACAAGATTCCAATCCCAACATCGACAATAACACTTATGACACGAACAAACATTGGACCTTTTCTAACCCATTTCACAACATGAACATGCAATCTTCCATGAACATGCCATCTTCATCACAAAATTTTTGTGAGCCATTAATAAAAAGAGACCAGAATGGACGAGTATATGTCAAAGACTTAGAGGCTGCAGCGCAAAATCCCGACATAGCCTCCTTTGTAGAAAACTCAGTCTTACAAGACCCTCAAAGATATTTAGCTATACTTTTGGACCAAGGGGCTAAGTTACCACATGGCTTTGACATAAATATTGTGAGATCTCCATCCGTCTATCATCACCATCAACAATCACTTAACAAAAATCCTACCATGAATTCCCAACAAACATCCAGTTATTACCCTTATCCTAACCTTGACAAGAGAAACCAACTGTCCAGTAGTCCATTCCATGTCTCCACGTCATATGCTAGTCCTTCCACCTATTAATCTTGTCCAAGTCTGCATCCCTTATCGACCATCTACCAACTCATGTCAAGTCCCCACCTCATATCACACCAATCCACTCGAAGTCTCCATGTCATACCAAGTTCAAGTCCCCGCATCATACCCTTATCCTTCACAAGTCTCCATGTCCTATCCTAGTCCTTCATTCATTGATCCTTTTCAAGTCACCCCCTCACAAGCCACATCTAGTCATGAAAATTATGTCATTACTCAAAGTCAAATCCCATTTAATAAAATTGAGGATACATGTCAAAACAAAAGCCCAAAGCATGACCTTATAATGCCACCCTCATGTCAAGAACAAGGTAGTCCATCCCATGACCCTATTTTTCAGTCCATCCATGAAGTCCTTCAAGACAATCAGGACATCCAAAACACACCTCTCCTTAACAACAATTCTATTTCCAAATATATTATCCACGACAACCCCATCTTTGACCAAGACCCCATCATTGACCAAGAAGTCCAAATCTATGACAACCCCATCTTCGATCAAGGCCCTACCATTGACCAAGAAGTCCAAAATGATCCACTCCTTGACCTTCATGCCATTCATGATCAAACACTAGCCGACCCTATATAGGCCTTGATTATCAACACTTTCCAAGATGAGACACTTTCCTCCATGGGACACATAGATGATATTCCTCTAGAACAAGAATCTCCCACTAGGGACATGCTTGCATATGACCAAGTTATAGCTACAATAATTGGACTCTATGACACTAAACATAATGATGGCTTTGAAATTTCCTTGGAAGCACCAACATAATCATCTGAACCTGACATGTCACACGATCAGACCAATGATATCAGTCAGGAATATGTCCAACATGACAATGAAGCTAAGACACTTTATCAACTAGGGTCATGTACTCTTGTCAGAGCAGGCTTTCTCGCAGATGAAAATATTACAAGTGATAGTATCCACATACACAAGGATGGGTTAGCATCTTGCTTTCAAAACAACAAATACCCCATCACAAATAGAATATGTCAAAGCATGCAATATCAAGGCAAAGGACTAGGCATACACGAGCAAGGCATTCTAGAACCAATATAGCTTCAAGAAAATTACAGACATCAAGGTCTTGGCTATTCCTCAGTTAGTAAATCAAATGATGTTAGTAGTACCTCCTCGATATTGGGGGAAACTTTTTCAGATACAAATGTCAAAATGGAGTCCATGAGAAATCCTTGTCATAAGATTGCTGCCAACACCCCCTCCACCCACACCATAAACCATCATTCTATCATGAATCAACCTCCCCTTTGGGACCAACAAAAACAAAAGTATTACAAGTCAAAAGATCAAAATCAAAGGTCAAAGGCCATTGAATCAAACAAAAATACAAGTGAAGAAATGAAAGTAAAATGGATCCCAAAGAAAGATGGATCAAATAAAGACACCAAGTCAAATACAAAAGTCAATCACAATGTGGAGCCACAAGGCAAGAGGACTCCCACATACAACAAATGTCCACCTCCTTCAAAATGGTCATCAAACAAGGCATCTAAAATTGTTGGTTCCAAACACCATCCCTCCAAAATACGTCATACACCATACCAAGTTTGGAGAATAAAAGGTGATTCATCCAAATGTCCAAACAACCTTTCCACATCTACCATCATCTGTCATAACCCTACATCTCACCTAAAGTCCAAAAATCCCATGTCACAAATCTGTCACATCATGGCAGCAACTCTTTACCACAAGGACTCGCATGGAACTCTATTGCGATGTGTGAATTTTGATAAGGCCAACTCTAGTATCAGAAAGGATCACAATGACATCAATCAGTTGTATACAAGCGCTACGATCCTGACAAGACAACTACTTCAAATAAGATATTATTGGCATATCATGGCACTAGTCTTTACATCGGCACCGTCAATGGATTCAGAATAGTCAGTGGTCATCTAAAGCATCCAGGCTATCCACATAATTAGAAATACAAAAAAAAAAAATTGAAAAATTAAAAAATCATCAGCCTGATGAAAACTTGGCAAATAGGCATCTTGGTGACACCAAAAAAATTAAAAAGTCAAGAAAATAGTAAAGAGAAAAATTTCATCCAATGGTGAAAACCTGGAAAATAGGCATCATGTGTAAAATAAATCATCTATGTGGAATTTTATACTTGGGGGCAAGTCGTCTCATTTCCCATGCCTTCCTCATGACATTTACGTCCATCTAGGCCCTATCATTTCCGCCCATTTTCCCACTTACCTCGGTCTTGACATAAAATATGCACACATAAGTCATGCTTTGTGAAAACTTTTGACAGGCCTATCCTTTGGTCATACATTATTCATGAAATGTCATGTCATTGCTAACGTAAACCTCATTTTCCTTATACGACATAGTCCTTGAAAATCATATGACAATTCCCTTAGTCTCATGTCTCTCGTCTTTTACCAAGGCCACCCCCTATCCTTTCATGCCTATCACCTATCTTGGCTTTCGCTTGTCAAACAGTCTAAGAATAATCATCATCCCATCTAGTCCTAACCAAGTCATTCCAAATGCAAGAAGTCTAATCCATACAAGCACATTATCCAAAATTTTACTTGACTCCGTTCCTGGCACGGCTGTAGACCTCCATACTTTCGTTACATTATCGTCATCATCCTCACGTTGTTTCGGGATGCGTCCTTCCCACGTCAAACAATATTGTCATCACATGTCAATTGGTATCCAGCTTGACTAGGGGCACAATCATGTTTGTCCTTAGATTCTCATGTGTAGGCATCAGTCATATGCATTTGTCACGATCCTCTCAAACGTCAAAACCCAAAAAAAATCATAAAATGACAAAAAGATAAAAACATCATAAATGTCCTGAAGAAAGACCAAAAACATCATAAAATGTCCTGAAGAAAGACCTAAAAATCATAAAACGTCCTGAAGAAAAACACAAAAACATCCAAATCAATGTCAAAATCCTAAAAATGGAGTCAAAGTCAGTCATGTCAGTCAGTCCATGTCATTGTCGAACTATGTTGTCTCTGTGCATTTGCTACGTAGGCAAGGCCATCAGTCGATGAGTCCCTGAGACATTAGGTCAGTCCTTTTAGGTTGGTCCAAATTGTAACTAAGGGTTAATTTCTAAGGATTAGATTCAATCAATTAAAACCCAAAGAAGTAATGAAGTGCAAAGGAAAGTAAATAAAAACACAGAAAATAAAACAATCTCACCCAATGTCTTCAATCTCCATGGCTGATCTCCATTACACCTTCTAACTTGTTGATTTATGTTGCCCTCAGATCGAGTGTGTGAGCAATCTTGACTATGCCATTATCCTAAACAAGCTTTGAAGGATTTGAATCTTAAATTTCTATGCCTATGACAATATGATAAATGAAAATAATACTATGAATGCTAAATGACTATAATGCCTATATTAACGAAGTGGTCCCAAAATTATGAACAAAATTGTCTTTTTATAGAAAACACAATTTTGAATGGACGGACGAGATCGACTCTTGACAAAAACCTAAAATCAGAGGATGAGATTTCACTTGATAATCCCTAATCATGGTTAGGGAAAAATACTTAGACAAGTGGTCAAGATGTTACAGAAGAAAATCAAATCAGTGGTGGAGAAAATAGGACATAATTAATTTTGAAAATAAAGATTTTCAAAATTGAGAAGATAAAGATAGCCTGCTTTGTGAGATCCATAAAAGATGGACTGAAAAGCAAATTTGATTAAAATCAAGAACCTGCTTGCTTTATTTGTTTTTTGGAAGAAAGCTACCAATCAATTCAAAATATGAATTTTGTGAGACAAATAAATAATCTTTTTAAGATTATTTACCAAAATGGAATGTCAGTTAAGATTGTGATGACATTTCAAATAATTTCATTTATTTAAAATGAGAGGAATATTAATTTTGTCAATTAAATAATTAAAGACTAATTATTCAATTTAGAAGATATGGTTAAGAATTAAATAAATTATTGAATTTATTTAATTGTGAGGATTAGTGACATATTAAATAAATAAATGAAATTCATTTATTTAAAAATCAAGAAGAATTAATGAATAAAGATAAACAAATTTAGAAATTTATTTAATTAGAGGAAGAGTTAGACAATTAATGACGTATTTAATAAATAAATAAAATTTATTTATTTAATAATCGTGAAGAATAAATGGACATGAATTAATTAAATAATTATGAATTATTTAATCAATAGTCGAATGTGGACTAAGAACATAATTAAATGTCATAATTATGCTAGGACGAAAGTGGTAAAAATGAAGCTTGCAGGCCTAGATCATTTTTAGGTGTCAACATTTTTCCCCTCTTTGTCATAATGTAGCATGTCGTATTGTGACAAAGAAAATAAGTCAAAAATATGCCCCAGTGCAAAATAAGATGAGGAAGAATGACGAGGAGGGTTACGATATGCCCCCTTGAGAGGACAGACAAGTTCCAAGAACATGGGTGTGCTCTCGAAATGGACGAGAAGACTAGAATATGAAGAGACAAAAAAAATGTTAGTGCAAAAGATATGGATGATGATATGGATGCAATGCCTATATGAGATGGGCGAGAGAAGATGACAAGACAAAAAGAGATGCATGTTAGTTCCTAGACCAAATCCTTCAAAACATTGCCATAGGACTTTAATATTTATTGCTCTTAATCATCAGTGGGCGGTAAAAATGACACAAATGGACAACAAACACCATGATATGATGTAGACCAAGGTGTGCAAGGTCATCCACCTTAAAAATAGACAGTCACAGACAAGGAATGTCCGAACTCATACTAAGGGTCATGTTACCCTAGTCTTTTTGTCAAGACAATCCATAGACAGCAGTCAAAGAAAATTAAATAGGCCAGGAGACGTCATCGCACCTCTAAATCCTTCATGGGACATCCTTGAGGTAGCTAGTAACATGACCAAAAAGACAAGACAGTAAAAATATAAGACAAAATAGTCAAGATAGTCAAAAGATAAGACAAGATAGACCAAAAAGATTAACAACCATTTTATTTTGTTTGCCAAAGATTGAATTCTTGCTAGTTTGACAGTTTTGACAGTTTAAGAGCTTTGCCAATTTGATGGTGTTGATGGTTTGACGGGGCCTATTGTCAGGAAGGACACATCCTGAAAAAGGAAAAGGAAATTTTGACAAGGTCTAACTCCGAGAAGGACACGTCTTGAAGAGGACCAAAGAGTGATGAGACTGACATTCTTTTGACTAATATGTTTTGGCAAGTTGACTGATGTTGACTGTATGATTGATTGGACTGTGCTGTTTGATTTTGACCAATTTTGACATTGACATTTCGAATGACTGTCATGTGTCCGAGTTTGACTATGTCTGACTTATTTGACTGATGTGACGATTGTGACAAATGCCATGATTTTATTTGGACCAACCTAAAAGGACTGACCTAATGTCTCGGGGACTCATTGACTGATGGCCTTGCCTACGTAGCAAATGTGCAGAGACAACGTAGTTCGACAATGACATGGACTAACTGACATGACTGACTTTGACTCCATTTTTAGGATTTTAAAATTGATTTGGATGTTTTTGTGTTTTTCTCTAGACATTTTCCAAATTTTTTGGACTTTTTTTAGGACTTTATATGATTTTTTTGGTCTTTCTTCAGGACATTTTATGATGTTTTTATCTTTTTTTAGGACATTCTATGATGTTTTTGGTCTTTTTGCCATTTTATGATTTTTTTTAGATTTTGACATTTAAGATCATGACAAATGCATATGACTGATGCCTGCACATGAGAATCCAAGGACAAACATGATTGTGCCCCTAGTCAAGCTGAATACCAATTGATAGGTGATGACAATGTTGTTTGACGTGGGAAGGACGCATCCTGAAACGATGTGAGGACGATGACGATAATGTGACAAAAGTATGGAGGTCTACAGCCAGGCTAGGAATGCAGTCAAGTAAAATTTTGGATAATGTGCTTGTATGGATTAGACTCATTGCATTTGGAATGACTTGGTTAGGACTAGATGGGATGATGATTATCCTTAGACCATTTGACAAGGGAAAGCCAAGATAGGTGACATGCATGAAAGGATAGGGGGTGGCCTTGGTAAAAGACAAGAGACATGAGACTAATGGAATTGTCATATGATTTTCAAGGACTATGTCATATAAGGACAATAAGATGATGACATTCAATGACATGATGTTTCGTGAATCGTGTATGACCAAAGGATAGACCTATCAAGAGTTTTCCCAAAGCATGATTTATGTGTGCCCGTTTTATGTCAAGACCGAGATAAGTGGGAAAAATGCGTGGAAATGATGGGGCTTAGATGGACGTCAATATCATGAGGAAGGTATGGGAAAATGAGACGACTTTCCCCCAAGTATAAAATTCCACATAGATGATTTATTTTACACATGACGCCTGTTTGCCATGTTTTCATCATGGTACTTATCCAGGGCACCTGTTTGCCAAGTTTTCACCGTAGGATGAAATTTTTCTCTTTACTATTTTCTTGACTTTTTGATTTTTTTTTTGGTGTCACCAAGATGCCTATTTGCTAGGTTTTCATCAGGGTGGCAATTTTTTAATTTTTCAAATTTTTTTGGTATTTTTGATTTTGTGGATAGCTTGGATGCTTTAGATGACCCCTTCCTGTTATGAATTCAATGACGATGCTGATGTAGAGACTGGTGTCATAATATGCCAATAATGTCCTATATGAAGTAGTTGTCTCGTCAGGATCATAGCGCTTTCATATAACTGATTGATGTCATTATGGTCATTTCTGATACTAGAGTTGGCCTTATCAGAATACACACATCGTGATAGAGTGCCATGAGAGTCCTTGTGGTAAAGAGTTGCTGCCAAGATGTGACGGATTTGTGACATGGGATCATTGGACTTGAGACAAGATGTAGGGTTATGATGAATGATGGTAGATGTGGAAAGGTTGTTTGGACGTTTGGATGAATCACTTTTTATTTTCCAAACTTGGTATGGTGGATGACGGATTTTGGAGGGATGGTGTTTGGAACCAACACTTTTATATGCCTTGATTGATGACCATTTTGAAGGAGGTGGACATTTGTTGTATGTGGGAGTCCTCTTGTCTTGTGGCTCCACATTGTGATTGACTTTTGTATTTGACTTGGTGTCTTTGTTTGATCCACTTGTCTTTGGGATCCATTTTAATTTCATTTGTTCACTTGTCCTTTTATTTGATTCAATGGCCTTTGACATTTGATTTTGATCTTTTGACTTGTAAGACTTTTTTTTTTGTTGGTTCCAAAGGGAAGGTTTATTTATGATGGAATGATGGTTCATGGTGTGGGTGGACTGGGTGTTGGCAGCAATCTTATGACAAGGATTTCTCCTGAATTCTATTTTGACGTTTGTATCTGACAAGGTTTCCTCCAGTATCGAGGAGGTACCACTCACATCGTTTGATTTACTAACTGAGGAATAGCCAAGACCTTGATGTCTGTAATTTTCCAGAAGTTGTATTGGTTCTAGAATTCCTTGCTCGTGTATGCCTAGTCCTTTGCCTTGATATTGCATGCTTTGATAGATTCTATTTGCGATGGGGTATTTGTTGTTTTGAAAGCAAGATGCTAACCCATCATTAGGTATGTAGATATTGTCACTTGTAATATTTTTGTCTGCAAGAAAACCTACTCTGACAAAGATAGATGACCCTAGTTGATAAAGCATCTTAGCTTCATTGTCATGTTGGACATATTTCTGACTGATATCTTTGGTCTGATCATGTGACATGTCAGGTTCAGATGATTCTATTGGTGCTTCCAAGGAAATGTCAAATCCATAATTATGTTTAGTGTGATAGAGCCCAATGATTTTAGCTATAACTTGATCATTTGCAAGCATGTCCCTAGTGGAAGATTCTTATTCTGGAGGAATATCGTCTATGTGTCCCGTGGAGGCAAGTGTCTCATCATGGGAAGTGTCAATAGTCAAGGCCTGTATAGGTTCGGCAAGTGTTTGATCATGAATGGCATAAAGGTCAAGGAGTGAATCATTTTGGATTTCTTGGTCCATGGTAGGGTCTTGGTTCAAGATGGGGTTGTCATGGATTTGGACTTCTTGGTCAATGATGGGGTCTTAGTCAAAGATGGGTTTGTCGTTGATGATACAATCGGAAATAGGTTCATGGGATGGACTACCTTGTTCTTGACATGAGGGTGACATTATAAGGTCATGCTTTGGGCTTTCATTTTGACATGTATCCTCAAGTTTATTAAATGGGATTTGACTTTGAGTAATGATAGAATTTTCATGACTAGATGTGGCTTGTGAGGGGGTGATTTGAAAAGGATTAGGAGAAGACGTGGGGACTTGGACTGGACTAGTATGTGAAGGACTAGGATATGGCATGGGTACTTGCATTGGACTATTATGTAAAGGACAAGGGTATGACATGGAGACTTGGACCGGATATGACATGGAGTCTTGGAATGGATTAGGATGTGACGGCATAGGATGTGACATGGAGACTTCGACTAGATATTCCATGGAGTCTTGGACTAGATTAGTGTAAGGTTGACTAAAATAGGACGTGGAGACTTGGATTGGATCAATATGGTATGATGTGAGGACTTGACATGAGTTGTTAGATGGTTGATAAGGCATGTAGACTTGGATGGGACTGATAGGTGAAGGGTCAGAATATGACGTGGAGGTTTGGAATGGACTAGTTGTTAGTTGGCTTCCCTTGTCAAAGTTAGGATAAGGGTGATAAGTGGACGTTTGTTGTGAATTACTAGTAGGATTTATGCCAAGTGACTATTGATGGTGAGGGTAGACTAATGGAGGTGGCAAAGTATTTATGTCAAAGCCTTGTGGTAACTTAACCCCTTGGTCCAAAAGCATGGCTAGATACCTTTGAGGGTCATGTAAGACTAAGCTTTCTACAAATGAGACTATATTAGGATTTTGCGCTACAGCTTCTAAGTCTTCTGCATATACTCATCCATTTTGGTCTCTTTGTATGAATGGTTTAGAAGGGTTTCGTGATGAAGATGGCATGTTCATGGAAGATTGCATGTTTATGTTGTGAAATGGGTCGAAAAAAGTCCAATGTTTGTTTGTGTCATAAGTTTTATTGTCAATGTTGGGATTGGAATCTTCTCTAAAGTTTGCCATTTGTCATTGCTGTCTTTGAAGCCTAGTCTCAACCATAGAAGGGAATTGCTCAAATGAGAATGATGAGAATGACAACTAAATGCAAGGATGACACTAGCCTATGTTTTTTGGATTTTTTGGATAAAGGATGGCAATGCAAGACTATGTTTTTGGATTTTTGACAATAAGGGATGCAATACGACAATGTTGCCTAAAGAAAATGACTAATGCCAAAGGACGATGAAGACTAAGATGACAAGTTATGTCACTAATTTTTTTTTTGTATTTTTAGAAAAAAGGATGACAATGCAAGATGATGATGATGTTTTCCTAAGGAAATGATTAATGCAAGATGACAAGGTTGTCAAGGGCAAAGTGCAAAATGAGGACTAAGATGATGATGTTTGACTAAGGACTTAATGTTATAAATGCAAGGTCTAGGTTCAAAATGATGACTAAGATGAACAATGCAAAGCCTAACTTCAAAATGAGGACTAAGATTGTTTTTTGATGTTTTGTTGAAAAGTCTGAGTTGTCTAAGATTGATTGTTTGTGTCCAGATTTGTGAATGTTGTGTATATTGTTTGAAAATCCAGCAAGAACTTGACAAACACAATGTTTTGGGTGTAAGCAAGCACACATAAGACAAGTACAATTCTAAAAGGCCAATAGGCCAAGGGTTTGTATACTTGATATAGCCCACCGATATACCTTGGATTGGTGATAAACACCTTTCCTTCTCGAGAGCGGATAGCTTAGAATTTTGGTGGCATTGGCTCCCCTCCATGGCTCATTAACGTCATTCGAGCACACCAAATTCAGATTCTTTTGGTAATGACATCCCAAGAATTGCTATCTCTACTCAAGGGGATTAGTAGTGAGTGTCTTCAGGCATGATACTGTACCCTGCACTATATCAAGCAACGACCAATAGAATGATTGGACACTAAGACAAAAGGTGTTTAATACAGGAATTTCGTTCGTGGGGCATGATCCATGTGGTGAGAGTCCCCTTTCGGATCCATCTCATCAAAACCGCACTCATGATTCTTGGGTTTTCCCCAAGAATCCACTTTTATATACCGGCTAGAAGTCCCTCGGGTTCAGGGTGCTACCGATCTGAGTCGTCCTAGGGTGAGTACTTTTTCCCACTAGAATAGGCCCAATTTCTAGAGTTAGTAACCATTTTTCTGACACCCAGGATTGCTTGAAAGCACAAGGGCAGAGGATACTTTGATTACTAAATCGTGAGGGTGACACAAAAAATAAGGTGGGTCTGGTTTTCTGATCACCTAGTTGTCACAAAGTGAGAGCATAATCACCTACCACCTTCAAGCACAGTCAGACATAATCAAGCACAAATTCATTTTAATGCACCAAAAGAAGTGTGTACTAATCTAAAAAAAAAGACAAGCACAATGTTTAGTTTTCAGTCTTCGACACTCGAACCTACAAACCATAAGTTAGGAGTTTCTTTGATTTTTAGTCTTTGACAAACGTATGTTTATGCAAACCCGAAAGTTTTTGCTTTCCAATCTGTTATATATGACTAATATTGCTACTATTATAACTCCTTATGATCACCTACAAGATCAAAAAAACAATATTATAATGCAGCCAAAGATAAAAAAAAACAAGCTCATTAGAAAATTGCAATTTTAGATACTTGTGACATAGCCGAATTAGATATTATTTGATGATTTTATTCATCTAAAAATTAAAAACTCAAAGAAGAGATCCCTACTAGTTTTCTGAGTGCTTTCCAGAAATGTAAAGAAGTTGAAAAGATTCCCTGTTTTGCCCCTAGAAACACGAATTTGTGAAAACCATATAAAAAACAAAGATTGTATTTTTTTGCATTATATTTGACCTCCAAATTAAATTTGTAAAACATAGACCCCTATTAGAATTAATTTTTTTTTGCAAAAATGTAAATTTTTTTCAAAAAATCATCAATTTACATTCATAAAATCAATTTTATGAAAATAATTAAAATTGAAATAAATTCCACAAAAATAATGATAAACCCTCGATTTTTATATTGTAGCCTCTTGAGATGATGTGCAAGATTCTATAAAAATATTGTAAAAAAACTCGTACTTGTGTAGAAGATATGAAGAACTTTGTAAAACCTGTGGTTTTGTCCAAAAACTGGTAGATCTGCAACAAAATGTCAATAAAAACTACAAAAGGCAAGCTAGATCAAAGGATTCACGTTGGGTTCACCAATGTAACTAAGGGTTTGTTGGTGATTTTTCTTGTAAACTAGGTTGGTCTCCTATTCTACCTATGGAGTAGCCATCTCCAATCAAGGGCAGCTCGGAGGACCTGGACCAACTGACAAGATTCAATGCTAGACTCAAATCTTCTACACTTTAAGCTCTGTAGAACCAGGGTGGGTGTACCCACACAATGCCTTAAATGTGAAAAGAAATTGATTTTTATAGTAGATGACTCCTGATGCCAAGTGTTGAGAACATCAAATAGGGCTAGATTCTCAGATACAAAACACTTGAGACAAGGAGGTAGGACATAAACTAAACAAAAGATATTCAATGATTTATATGAATTGTTTTCTGAGAGGGACAGGGATAGAAGACAGACTAGTGCCTAATCTAGGGTCATGGAGTCACACATAGAAGATGGAATTCATTTGTAAACGGAGCTTAATCAGTGGATCTTGTTTTGTTGATGCCTTGCATCAACTATCAGTGCCTTACACTGATAATCCAGCTCTTGTTACCAGTCAGACTATTGTTACCAAATCTAGCTTGCATACAAACAACCACTATCACCTGCTCAAAGGGTTTTAACTGCTCCTTTGAAGTAGACCTATCAACAAATGACACAGTCTTATGAAATATAAGAAGATGAACAAAGGCACTTTATGCATTCATCCAAATGATCAAAGCATACAAGAATGGAGACAATATGATGGCATATGCATGAGAGACAAGCATCTTCATGTGTTCCTTGTACAAACTGATTGCATTTATAGAGGAAATCAAAGTTACAGACCAAAGACTCAAAATCATGACTCAAGACTAACCCTAATCTATCTTAGACTAATCCCAGACTCAGAAAAATGTGGAACCAGAACACCAAGGTTTGGAACCCCTCATCCTGGCCATGAATTCTCTTTTTATAGGAATAGGGAGAGCAACAAGCAACCAGCCAGGGTGACATTACACATCAGTAGGTGACTAGGTCAAACCCTAAACAACTCACAGGCTGAGTCACCAATCCACCACCAACATCAGGACTACATTGAATGTTCACGTCAAGTGAATCCATGAGAAAGCTCGATGCAGATCCGATCAGGTCAAATCAGGCAGGACAGACATGGGCGGCCATGGCGACCAGAACAAGTCTATCAGCCAACATCAAATTAGTCCAAGAATCTACGCGCCCATACCTCTGGACACGCCATCCTATTCTCAGAGTCACCATGAATGCAAATTCAGTGGATCCAACGACCCTCCATCTACCACCATCAAGTCTTAGTTCTCTGGTCTTCACGTGCAACGCACAACTGAAACCCTGATCACGCGAAAATGAATATCGACCGTCGATCAACAATGATCAGGCGGCTGTCTTTTAAATCTTTATTAGCCATTGAACCTGGTTACCACATGTGACTTCTGCACCCATCATTAATTAGATGCCAGTCAACTGGGGACCATCGATATCCATTTAAATGTACGCACTACAACGCGAGTTCGAAGGTGGGGTCCATGTGACACGTGGCGGCAGACGCTCTCCTCGCAAAGCATAAAGATCACAAAAGTCACATGAGCTCCCATGTGCTGGCCATCAAATCATAACGATGGTTGCCCGTGGGACATTGATCTCTTTCGAAAAGAACATGGGCTCCACCGTCGACAAGACATAAAGAGGTTGGGGAGACCACAGGCTGAGAATCGTATGTTACATCGAGCACTGAACACAGTCGACAAGAGGCCACCAAGTCAGTGAAACATTCTAGCGAAGTCACCGAGCATATCAGCCAGACATAAGAAAGTCGGGGAGAGATGGCTGGGTCATCCATACATCATGGCAAAGTACCCGCGATGGAGGGAAGTCACACCGAGCACCAGAGGGCCACCAAAGTCGATGAGACAAGCAGGAGTCAGGGAGACATCTCCCTGACACAAAGAATACATGCCGATAGGAAAGGGTCTCGGGGAGACATCACAAAGTCGGGAAAATGTCACCCCGAGAGCCAAAGGTCATGCCAAAGGCACAACGGGGGGCCAGTGCAAGCAGTAACAAGGGGCCGATAATGAACGAAAAATGGGGCTCGAGGGGACCATAAGTGAAGAGGGAACTGGGCAGACAGGTCAAAGAACAAAAAGACAGGCGGAAAGGGAACCAGACTGAGGCAGAGCCGGAACCAAGAAAGAGGAGTCGAAGTCAGAGTGGGGGATAAAAAGGAACAAAAGAGATCGGGACCAAAAACCATCTTGCTCCTACCTCCGCAAAAGACCGCGGAGGCGGAGCCGGAATCGACACGAGACAGAGAAGCCGCGGGGCCGGGAGCGGGACAAAACTAGAAATAAGAAATTTGAAAAAGGTTCCAAAATTGATTCCCGTTTCGATCCTGCGCCCGCCAAAGGAAAAAAAACAAAATAAAAGTGAAGAGGTAGAGCCGGGGCTAGAATGGAACCCGAAAGAGAAACCAAAGGCCAATATCAGATTCTGATTTCACTCCGATCCCACCCCCGCCAGACAAGGAAAAACACAAGGCAAGGAAGAAAAGGAAAATCTGGCCACCTGAGACATGAAGACATGGCATGTTGAGCTCAACCCTAGTGGGAGCCCATTTACCTCATGTGCCAAAATGATAGAGAATTCCCAAGCTAAAGTTTTGTCAGGAAGATCAAAGGAAAACAACTGGAAAATGAGAGACAACCAAAATAGGCACTAACAGGGTTAATTTCTAAGGATTACATTCAATCAATTAAAACCCAAAGAAGTAATGAAGTACAAAGGAAAGTAAATAAAAACACAAAAAATAGAACAATCTCACCCAATGTCTTCAATCTCCATGGCTGATCTCCATTACACCTTCTAACTTGTTGATTTATGTTGCCCTCAGATCGAGTGTGTGAGCAATCTTGACTATGCCATTGTCCTAAACAAGCTTTGAAGGATTTGAATCTTAAATTTCTATGCCTATTACAATATCATAAATGAAAATAATACTATGAATGCTAAATGACTATAATGCCTATATTAACGAAGTAGTCCCAAAATTATGAATAAAATTGTCTTTTTATAGAAAACACAATTTTGAATGGACGGGCGAGATCGACTCTTGATATAAACCTAAAATCAGAGGACGAGATTTCACTTGATAATCCCTAATCAGGGTTAGGGAAAAATCCTTAGATGAGTGGTCAAGATGTTACAGAAGAAAATTGAATCAGGGGTGGAGAAAAGAAGAGATAATTAATTTTGAAAATAAAGATTTTCAAAATTGAGAAGATAAAGATAGCCTGCTTTGTGAGATCCATAAAAGATGGACTGAAAATCAAATTTGATTAAAATCAAGAACCTACTTGCTTTATTTATTTTTTGGAAGAAAACTACCAATCAACTCAAAATATGAATTTTGTGAGAAAAATAAATAATCTTTTTTAGATTATTTACCAAAATGGAATGTCAGTTAAGATTGTGATGACATTTTAAATAACTTCATTTATTTAAAATGAGAGGAATATTAATTTTTTCAATTAAATAATTAAAGACTAATTATTCAATTTAGAAGATATGATTAAGAATTAAATAAATTACTGAATTTATTTAATTGTGAGGATTAGTGACATATTAAATAAATAAATAAAATTCATTTATTTAAAAATCAAGAAGAATTAATGAATAAAGATAATTAAACAAATTTAGAAATTTATTTAATTAGAGGAAGAGTTAGACAATTTATGACATATTTAATAAATAAATAAAATTTATTTATTTAATAATCATGAAGAATAAATGCAAATGAATTAATTAAATAATTATGAATTATTTAATTAATAGTCGAATGTGGACCAAGGACATAATTAAATGTCATAATTATGCTAGGACGAAAGTGGTAAAAATGAAGCTTGCAGGCCTAAGTCATTTTTAGGTGTCTACACAAATAAAATCATGGTATTTGTCACAATCGTCACATTGGTCAAATAAGTCAGACATAGTCAAACTCAGACAGAAGACAGTCATTTGAAATGTCAATATCAAAATTGGTCAAAATTAGACAGCACAGTCCAATCAATCATACAATCAACATCGGTCAACTTGCCAAAACATATTAGTCAAAACAATGTCAGTCTCGTCACTCTTTGGTCCTCTTCAAGATGTGTCCTCGGATTTGGACCTCGTCAAAATGTTCTTTTCCTTTTTCAGGATGTGTCCTTACTAACAATAGGCCCCGTCAAACTGTCAACACCGTCAAATTGGAAAAACTCTTAAACTATCAAAACTATCAAATCGACAAGAAATCAATCTTTGGCAAACAAACATTGGCAAACAAAATAAAATGGTTGTTAATCTTTCTGGTCTATCTTGTCTTATCTTTTGACTATCTTGGCTATTTTGCCTTATATTTTTACTGTTTTGTCTTTTTGGTCATGTTACTAGCTACCTCGAGGATGTCCCATGAAGGATTTAGAGGTGTGATGACATCTCCTGGCCTATTTTATTTTCTTTGACTATTGTCTATGGATTGTCTTGACAAAAAGAATGGGGCAACTTCGCCCTTAGTATGAGTTAGGACATTCTTTGTCTATGACTGTCTGTTTTTCAAATGGATGACCTTGCACACCTTGGTCTATGTCATATCATGGTGTTTGTTGTCCATTTGTGTCATTTTACCACCCAATGATGATTAAGAGAAATAAATATTAAAGTCCTATGGCAATGTTTTGAAGGATTTGGTCTAGGAACTAACATGCATCTTCTTTAGTCTTGTCATCTTCTCTCACTCATCTCATATAGGCATTGCATCCATATCATCATCCATATCTTTGGCACTAACATTCATTTGTCTCTTCATATTCTAGTCTTCTCGTCCATTTCGAGAGCACACCCATGTTCTTGGAACCCATCTTTCCTCTCGAGGGGGCATACTGTAACCCTCCTCATCATTCTTCCTCATCGTATTTTGCACTGGGGCATGACTTTGACTTAGTTTCTTTGTCACAATGCGACAAGCAGCATTATGACAAAGAGGGGCAAATGTAGACACCTAAAAATGACCTAGGCTTGCAAGATCTATTTTTACCACTTTCGTCCTAGCATAATTATGACATTTAATTATGTCCTTTGTCCACATTCGACTATTGATTAAATAATTCATAATTATTTAATTAATTCATGTCCTTTTATTTTTCATGATTATTAAATAAATAAATTCTATTTATTTATTAAATATGTCAATAATTGTCTAAGTCTTCCCTTAATTAAATAAATTGCTTAATTTATTTAATCACCCTTCTTCAGTCATTTCTTTCCTGATTATTAAATAAATAAGTTTTATTTATTTATTTAATATGTCACTAACTGTCATAATTAAATAAATAAATAAATTTATTTAATTATTAGTCTTATCTACTAAATTAAATAATTATCTTTAATTATTTAATTTCCTAAATTAATATTCTTCTCATTTTAAATAAATAAAATTATTTAAAATGTCATCTCAATCTTAACTGATAGTCCATTTTGGTAAATAATCTGAAAATCGATTATTTATTATTTCACAAAATTCACATTTGGAATTAATTTAGTTCCAAATTGGTAACTTTCCTCCAGAAATCAAGTGATTGGGAAGATTCTTGATTTTTCCAAATTTGATCTTCAATCCAATCTTTATCTTCTTCATTTTTGAAAATCTTTATTTTTGAATTAATTTCCTCATTTATTCTCCACTGCCGATTCGATTCTCTTAGATAAAATCTTGACCACTCGCTTAAGTATTTTTCCCTAACCCTGATTAGGGATTATCAAATTTAATCTGGGTCTCTGATTTTAGGTCTCGGCCGAGGGTCAATCTCACCCGTCCATTCAAAATGGCATTTTCTATAAAATTCCATTTTCCTTTCACTTTTCGATTACACACAGAGAAATTACATTTAGACTTTATTATTCTAACATATTTAGGCATAGGAATTTCACTCATATTGTCATAGGTATTAGGCATCTAGACATTGATCAAATCCTTCAAAGCTTGTGTAGGACTTTGGCCTTATTCTCAGATTGCTCGCACGTCGAATCTGAGGGCAATGCAAATTAGCAAGTTAGAAGCTACTATCAAGGTGAATCATAGAAACTCCTACGAATGAAAGGTATATTTGTTCTTATTTGTAGTTTTCATTGTTCTTGATAGATCTTTGGGTTTATTTTATATGCTTTATTGATTGATGAATCTAATCCAAAAAATTTCCCTTAGTTACATTGACTTTACTATCCCTTTAGCATCGTGTGCCACAGTCTAAACAGTCTTCCCACTCATTGTACCTACAAATCCTACTTTTCCTTCAACCTTATTCTCAATGATAGGACACTGAATGATCCCTACCAACACATTCTTAAGAAAATTCCCTGTCAACACCTTCTTTACCCCTATATCAACCTTTAGTTCTATTTTCCCTGCATTCTCAGACCTAGGACTATTTACAACATTAGTTTTCTTGTCTTCCTTCACAACACTTATTGGTTCTTTTCTTCCACACATGATTACCTTGGCTTTACCCTTAACATCTTCCACAAGTGGAGTTAAAAAAAAAGAATGCACATTCTTCACAATAGTATATGTATTCTCTCTACCATCATACAAGGATCTCCTATCATATTGCCAAGGTCTCCCTAGGAGTAGGTGACAACAATCCATGGGAATAATATCACAAACAACACTATCCTTGTAACCTCCAATTTGGAAATCTACAATAGGCTTTTCATTAACTAATAAATACTGACCATCACTCAACCATGAAACTTTATAAGGCAATTCATGGGGTATTTTTTTAAAATTTAACTTATTCACCATCTCAGTAGACACAATGTTTTCAGTTGATCTAGAATCAATGACAACTCTGCATACCTGATCCTTGCACTTATAGTTAGTTTTGAAAAGACTCTTCCTTTGCAATGGCTCCACCTCTTTTGCTACCTTAAACATTGTTTTCCTCATCATCAACATTTCCCCTATTTCAGAAGCAACTCTCAAACCTATAGAGGTTGTGCTCTCACATTGCTCTTCTTGAACCAATTGTTCTCTTCTATCAATCCTTTTTTCACCACTTGAAGAACTACCAACTCTTTGAGGACATTTCCAAGATGGGTGACCATATTCATTACATGTATAACATCTCCCTACAAAATCATTAGAACTTCTACTAGTACTAAACCTTTCTCTACCTCTAAAACCACTTCTAACATCAATACCTTGTTCCTTACCCTTATTTGCTCCTTATTTTTCTTCACTTGGCTACTTTGGTGTAGAAATTACTCCTCTTCCCTTTGCACTAGTACCACCTCTTCCTCTCACTAATTTTTCTTGTCTGCTCTTAAGTTTTTCCTCCTCCCTAATTGCTAATTGAAAACATTCTTCCACAGATTTGGGGTTAGCAACAACAAGTTCATCTTGTATATTAAATATCAAACCACCTAGTTATCTAGCCACCTTTTCAGCCTCATCCTCATCCCTTCTAGATCTTATGCTCAATTTGTAAAATTCATCAGTGTAAGACTTGACATCTAGATCTTTTTGTTTTAGACCTTTCAAATTTTTATACACCTAAACCTCATAGTCCTTTGGAAGAAACTTACCTTTTAAATTTTGCACCATCTTGTCCCAAGAAGTAATCCTTGATTTTCCTTGCTTTCTTCTCTTTGCTTTCTCATAGTCCCACCATAGAAGAGCATTTACTTTTAGCTTTTCTTTTTCCACCTTCACCATCTGCTCATTTCAAATCTCTTCACTTTCAAAGTAATTATCCATAGTAGAAATCCAATCAAGTAACTCTTCATTCAAATTACCACCATAAAAAAGAAGATCAAATTTTACCTTTATTGATTCACCTTTCACTACTTTGAGCATCTTCACCATTGGTCTTTAGGATCTAGTTCTTAAACACCTTCATAGTCTTCTTCATCTTCTTTTGTTTCACTCTCTTCATTTACTTCTCTCCTTTTCCTTGTCTCCAAGGCAATAAGCCTTGCCAAAACTGCATTACGAGATTTTAGAAGCTTAGCATGCTTCTCTTTCAGATCTTGCAACTCCCTTGCAACACCAACACCTTGGAGAGACATATTCACTAATAAAATTCCTTCAAGCCTGCAAAAATAAAACAAATCACCAAAAAAATACCTTGTCCCTAAAGCTCTGATACCACTTTGATGCAATACAAGGTGGTGGAAAACCCAAAAAAACTCAACCTAATCAAACTTCAATAAGAAATCACCCTTGCAACACAAAACACTCAACTTGATCCAACATCGCACTTTAAGGCTTATAGCCTTCAAAATTTAACCTTACACAATATCTTTTAGATAAGGCCTTTCAAATACTTTCTTGACACCTTCTGAGACTCATAGCATCACCCTGTTGGCATATGGCTTCTAGTGTTGTCATTGATGGCAACTGAAGTCATTATTTTGGTCCACAAATAAATTTTTTCCCATACTAGTAGGCAAAGTAGAGAACAAAGTATTATCGGCAAAAAGCATGAAGAATAGGGTATCTGGGTAGTTTGTCAATTTGTATGCTTCACCAGAACATCACCTTGTTTTTTGGATCCCTAGAATAGTTTTTTAAGCATATATGCTATCTTATTGGAAAGTTTTTTGATGCTGCATTAATCGGTGTACGAGCTTGGAGATTTGACATGATGTTTTTCTATTTTTTTGCTCATTGTGGCCGACTTAGTGAATATAGTCTGTCATGGATGTATAAGGAGTAATTATTTAAATGTTTCTTTGTTAGAGAATTTTATTTTGGGTCCTTACTATAGTTTGTCTAACCTTGATGGGTGTGCATTAAATATTATTTGTGTTTTGAGTTGACCGTTGAAGAATATTTCATATTTTGTTGAAGCTGACTTGGAGTGATTGAAATCTTTATAGTGGATATATATAAGATCGGTAATTCATTTTTATGTGTATATGTATATGTGTGTGAGTGTGTGTAAACAACAGAGCAAATGTATATGTGAATATCAAAAGATCAGTTGAGTGAATTTTGCTTGAGCAGAAGAGGATTGTTATGAATTAAGGTAGAGAAAAGTAGAGCTAAGTTCAGAGTTTGACAAGAGGTCTAGAATTTGGTACATGTTCTTCACCAAAAGTAAAACCAAGCATTTGTAGATGCTATCTTCTTAGTTCAACATTTTGTAAGGCAATGAGCCTTCCTTATTTTGAGTAGTGGGTTCTAGGTAGTGTACTTGAATGCATGTGCATTCCCTTTTCTTCATATTTTTAATAGAGTATATAAATTGTGGATTAATCTCCAGCATGGTTTTTCCCCTTATAGGGTTTCCACATAAAAATCTTGGTGTTATAGTGTTTTGATTGTTTCTTTAATATGCTTGCATGTCTATTCCAGTTTAAATGTTGTGAATGGTTTATGATAAGAATTGTAATTGTTAGATCTTGTTGAACACTGATTCATCCCCCCCCTCTTAGTTCCTTGAGTCTAACAATTGGTATCAGAGCAAGGTTCCTTTGTAGAAGTTTAGCAGCTTGAGGTGGATCTTGGATTATAATGGACTCTGGTGGTATTCAACAATAGCTTATGGTGTCACTTGATGATCTTGATCAGTTTAAAGCACAAGTCATGGAATTAAAAGAAAATCTTGTGGATGCCGAAAAATTCATTCAATCATGAAAGGATAATATCAATGATTCAAGAGAAAAGAGGAAGGAACTTTGTGATTAGCTGAAGCACAAATAAAATAAAATCTTGGAAGATGTCCACTTGAATCAGACCCTAAAGGAAATAACTAAAGATTGTGAAAAACTTGCTAGGAATAATGCTACTTTAAAGCTTGAGATGGAATTTGTGGTGATGAAGCTAACTAAAGAGATTGAAGAAAGAAAGAAGAATGACGAAAATTTGGCCCAGTATTTAAAAGAAAAATCTGAGGAATGCAGCAAAGTGAATAGTGGATTCATTTAGTTGGAAAATGAACTGCAACAATGCATAAATAATGAACAAGAGCTTGAAAGATATATAGTTATTCTCAAAGATGAACTCACTACTAGAAATTAGTACAAGGAGAAGTTCAGGATCAGTTCTTCTCAGCTTAATGAGCTAACTAAAGGACATAAGGATGTGAATGATAAGTGAGGTATTGACTATGAGAAAGGTGAAAGCTCGAGATATGAACATAAAGATTCTAGATAGAAAATTTAGATGAACAAAGGCAGAAGAAACCCAGTAAGACAACCCAATGCTCAGAAGTTTAATGGTTACTGCTTTGTTTGTAATAAATTTGGTCATATGGATTCTCAGTGTAGAAGTATAATAAATTTAAGTAGTTCATTGTTTCCTGGTTAGTGTTTTAATTGTAATAAGTTTCGTCATAAGTCAATTGAATGTAGAAGTATGTTTGTCAGTGTAAGGAATGCAAAATGCAACACCTATGTAGGATTTTGGCATGTTACTAATCAATGCAGATCAAGAGGAAATCAATGGAATGAATGGTCTAGACAAAGAAATCCGGTGTGCCACATTTGCAACAAATTTGGTCATATTGCAATATTCTACAAGAAGAAAGACATGGATAGAAGAGGTCTAATAGACAAAGGAATAATTTCATAGAAAGATGATAAATGGAAAGGGAAAGTGACTATGGAATAAATAAGAGATCATATTGTTAGCTCTCAAAAACAATGGTAAAATACCTCAAGAGGTTTCCAAACTCTTGGTACATTTCAGGGTAACGTACAAGGCCAAATGGTTTAGACCTTCTCTTCAGGTGCTGCTAGACCTAGGTGGGTACACTTATATGAATGAAGTAGATTTGATTTGTGTTTATTCCCTAAAGCAATTTATCCACAATGGCAAGTGGGAGTGGATAAATGAATTCTTATTTTGGTATAGATTGTATAAGCAATATCAAGGCTAATCCTAATATGTTCAGTTAGCAGATGTGAAATATTAAAAATGAAGTGAAACTAAATGATGGAGTATGGGGAACAAGTGCTCTATTGGGTATATGGAGTAAAATAGAAGTTAGAGTTAAGTGACTTACAACTAGCAATAATTCTAACTGTTTGGCACTTCTATGTTTATAATTTATATAAACAGGTAGGGATGTAATTATAAAAATATTCTTTAATAATCCAAAAATAAGAATTATAAGTTGTGAATAATCAAGAGGATTTTAATCTTTACTTGAAAGACCAGATTAATTATGCCACACAGATACAACAAATGTGCACTGATAAATTGAAAAATATGCTTGATATATCAATTTAAACAACATAGAAATATTGAATATGGAGACAAACTGATAATATCTTCAACATGGAGCCATTGAATTTGATATTTTCCATTAACTCCTTCAAAATTTACATGTGCATCTTGATCCTTTTTTATGTAAACATTGTATCAATCCATATTCACCTATTTCTTCTATCTATTCTAATCTACTACCCTCCCTTTGGTATTGGTCTCTCTTATTTATTGAGAGGAAAGAACCTTACGACCAAAGGTTATGACTTTTGATTAAAAAAACTTATCTGAAAAGATAAAATGTATTAGAGATAACTAAAACTAACACATGCCAATTAGTTAATATTCAAGTAAAATCCTAACTCACTAAAGGCCTGTGCAAATCTTTTACTTTATGATAATCTTTTCTTGATGACGATTAATCTTCATCCAAACCTAGATATTTATCCCGCCACTTGTTGATTCTTAAATCATTTAGCCACCTGAATTCCTGTGCAGTAGTGAAGTTTGTAAGGTGGATCTTCCATTCGCTATCGAGCAAGTTTCTGGCATCTACAACAAACTTTGTATAACCATTAGCCAATGTCATAATTCCATCAAGCAGAGTGTGAAACTTCTCTAGATTGATATCACCATCACCCTGAATACATGTCAAGCATTGAGGAACCATTTGATCAAACTCATTCTTCCATTCATCCACATCCTTGAGTTTTCCATCACCTTTAATGATCAAAGGGCTGAAACTGTGTTTTATTGAATCAAATGAATTCCTTTTGTTCTCTACCTTCTTCTTCATGTCAATCAAATACTTATGCTCATCAATAACTCCCTTCGCCATCTCTTGAGAAGGTTATAATCTCGGAGTTGCATCAGGATCCCTTTGTGTTGCTTTACACAAAGTGGTTAAAATATGGTAAGTGGGCTGCCACCTTTTCTGTAATTCCTCTAAGATAGGGGAATTAGTATTTATTTGTTCCAGAGCTTTCACCAAATGACTAAAACACTCTTGGACTTCAATTATATTCTCTTTTAAAACTCCAACTCTATACTTCAATATTTCCTTTGAGGTACCCAGGATGTGTTGCTTGGCATCATCCATATTATGTTTCTTCAAAATTTCAATCTCTTCTTTCAACTATAGAATTTGTGGATCTTCAATGAGAGTAGGTGGATGATAGACAACTATTTCATCTCCTTTTACGTTAGTGGTTTTTTGTAATTATTTCTTTAATCTGAAATTTTCAATGAATAACTTATTTATTTCATAATTTGATAACTTGAGTCTTTTCTCATACTCTGCTATCTTATTTTATATGTTTTCTACATATTTTGTGAACATGGTTGAATGCATAATTATGGTTGCTGCTTTTGTTGGAGAAGTTTCCTTCATCGTCCTGACCGTTGCAAATCCTATCATTTCATGTACTACATATAGAAGCCTTGGATTCCTTCTGTTCTTCTGCTTCATCCATAGGGTGAGGGTCTGGGTGATAGGATTGTATCATGTGCTTGAAACTCCTTCTGAATCAAATTTTGCAACCAAGTTTGGATCATCCTGGACTTTGATTTGATCTAATAGAAACACCTTGAATAGTTCCATTCCAGGTATGATCAACATGTTACTATTTAGCACCAACTCCCTTGCTTCTTTGGGAGTAATATTGATGTTATGAATATCCAACTTTTCCATTGTCTGGGCTTGCACCTCTACATTCTTTGAATCATCAATCCCATTGAGATTAATCTTTAGCCCATCATCAAACTGTTTCATTTTCATTTTTATCCAAAAATATTTGAATTCCCTTGTATGGATGAAATCATCATCCTCCATGAACTGCATAGAAGTAACTATTATCTCACCATCTTGTATCTCATCAACAACTTCTTCTGATATTCTTATTTTTGGGTCATGAGGTTCTAACACTTTTTTTTTCTTTGCTACCTCCTTCATCTCAGCTAGATTCAAGATTGATTCTTGCTCTCCATCACTTGATCCATAGTCTACTAGTGACTCAATTCACTATTTCTTAGCAGGAGGCTCATTAGTTGGAGATGGAGGAGATGGATGAACTGGTGACAAAGGTTGTGTTTGTGATGTGAAGGTTGTGGATGATGGTGGTTGGGGTGTAGATGGTGGAGTTGATTCTTCTTGAGCCTTTTTATACAGTTCATCGAATTTACCAATGACTAATTGCATCCTTTTAAACAAATCTAGTTCCTCAACAAAGAATCCCTTGAACTTGTTATCTTTTTCTTTCTTCTAGTCCTCCCATCTCATCATCATTAACCATCTTTTCCTTATTTTAAACACATCTGTAAAATGTATGAGGTTTCTTATTGCATCCTCTTCTGGATCAAATGCATGTTTTATCACCCTCTTTGTAAGCAAGGTCTTGATATGGTTGATGTGACCCTCTTGATCACATACTCTCTCTTTTCCTGATTTGAGAGAAAAATTGGTTTTTATAAATCTCCACACTTCTTCCAACATATCTGACCCAACTAATAAATCCTCAAAAATTGTCAAGTCGGGCAAGAAAGTCCCCTTTCTCTGATTCTTCATGAGATCATGATCCATCCAGAGCATTTTCCACATAAATTCTAAAAAAAATACTCTACTAGGCACAAATTTTGGTAACATACTAGGGGCCTGATCACAACCATACACCCTAATGATGGCATATTGTGGCATTAAAAACTAGTTAGCATAGTTGTGTATGGAACCCTGGTTTAGGTTATATTGCATGGGTCTCATGACCTCCATTAAATATTGTGGTAGCCTTGGTGTAGGAAAACCAAGGGGAGCAATTAGTCTGATAAAAAAGTCATCCCTAAACAAAAAAAAGTCACCTTTAGTGCACCTACTATCCCAAACATAGCACCAATTTTGCACTAGGAGCATAACTCCATTTTCATGTGTTCTCAACTTTATCCTTTTAGTCCACTTTGCTTCAATTTGAAATAGAATTAAATGACATAGTAGGGAATATTTTCTGAAAGCTATAGGGTCTTTAGCTTCCCTAACTTGTAACAGACCTTCATGAATTTGTTCTTCAATGATAGAAGAAAAATGAAACTCTACATTGGATTAAGTGTGTTGGATAATCATTTCCATCCTCACCAATACAATTGACATATTTTCTTCAACATCAATTCCAAGAATCTGACATAGTGCATAGTAGGTATTTTTGAAATAGGTCTGAAAGTCAGATACTGGAAAGGGTTTGAATTTTGAAGACGAAATAGTAAGGACTCTACTCTTATCACCCCTTTTCATGTACAATAGGAGTTCATTAATCCTATAGGTCCTTTTCAGTCTCTTGTACTCCTGCTTTAGCCTCCCCAAATCTATATTTGTGACAGCCTGTTTGTTTAGGTTAAAACACCTAATTTTAGCTTCCCTTGAGATATCTACCAAATATTGACCATCTGGGAGCTTGAAAAATTTCGACGGGGCATGATATCTACTGGCCAGAGCTCTAATTAGCTTGACATCAACAAAAAAATTAGGAACTATCAATTTTCCCATGTCAAGAGTCCATGGGTTCGATACCGGGACACTTTCATCTCTATTCCTATAAAAATACCAATATAATTTCCACCCAGACTGTGGAATTATTGGATCTCTACACCCCTGAGCTAAATCTTTAAAGACCCTGTTAGGACCTTTATCAATTGAACCAGGTAGGAGGGCAAGTAATGGTGAATGTAATGAAACTTTATTGGATTTTTCCTCTTTTTTAGTTCCCACTTTTGTTTTCTTAGGAACCATTGCCTAAAATTCAATGTGTGGTGAGTAAAGCTTACCTGGAATATCACTTGTTCTGAAGAATCCTTTTGACTATCACACCTTGAGCTCACCTATATTCAGCTTCTACTACCACGAGCGAAAAAAATTACAATCTACCTTGTTTAATTCTCATATCATACTGTGTTAATTCCCATATAAGTTCTATATCATTCAAATCCTTTACACCAAGATGAATTTCATATTTTGATGTTGATTGATGTGACTGGTCTTCATTTAATGCTCCAATGGTTGATTACCATGCTACCACACA